>RCUC01165441.1:0-67030 GCA_003697995.1 Taxidea taxus jeffersonii
TGATCATTTATTGAATGCATGAATGAATTTTGAATTTAAAAAGAAGAGAAAAAGAGAATGGAGGGAGGAAGGAGAAGGAGAGCAGGAATAATTTATACTACACACTGGCCCAAGAGCATAGAAAGTCCATTTCAGGCTTATCTAATAGCTTAGATGATTGTGAGCTTGTAGGACATATATGACATCATAGAGCAAGGTCACACCTTGATCATTAAGTAGTGTGTTGCTGTCGCTTAAATTTTAGGAAATTCCTGGCCTTGACACTTCAGATAATGTATCTCCTCCATTTATTCTCTTCTCTCCTTTGGGGACTTTAATTCTACATATGTTAAAATTATTGAGCATACCTCAAATATCTTTGATACATTGTCTGATTTTTCCTTTTCTTTCTTTTCCTATGTTTTATTTTGTGTTTTTCAGTTCACTATCCTTGTGTTTTACTGTGTTCAACCTATTTTATATCTCCATCAATTTCAATTTTTTTTTAATTTATTATTTGACAGAGAGAGACACAGCGAGAGAGGGAACACAAGCAGGGGCAGTAGAAGAGGGAGAAGCAGGCTTCCTGCTGAGCAGGGAGCCCGACTCAGGGCTAGATCCCAGGACCCTAGGGTCATGACCTGAGCTGAAGCAGACACTTAAGGACTGAACCACCCAGGCGCCCCTATCAAATTCTTAACTTCAGCTAGAGCTTGTGTCAGCTCAAGAATATCTGCTTATTTTTGAATCTCAGTTCTCAGATAATTGAACATACTAATTAATCACAAATATTTTATTTTACTTTTTTAAGATTTTTATTTATTTATTTGACAGACAGAGATCACAAGTAGGCAGAGAGGCAGGCAGAGGGTGGAGGTGCGGGTGGGGGAAGCAGGCTCCCCACTGAGCAGAGAGCCCGATAAGGGGTTCGATCCCAGGACCCCGGGATCATGACCTGACCCGAAAGCAGAGGCTTTAACCCACTGAGCTACCCAGGCGCCCCTAACCACAAATATTTTAAAGACCTATTAGTTACCTGCAATATCTGGGTCATCTACTTGCCTTGCTTCAAATGTGTATTTTTTTCTTTTGATTATTAGTCAGAGTTTTACCTATTGGTATGTCTAGTCACTCTTTTATCACATGACAGAAAGTATGTATAGAGGAACCTCAGAATCTCAAATGATGTTAGCTTTCTTCAGAGCAGGTTTCCCCTTTCTATTTTAGGGAGATGAGAGGCTGATAATCTCAAGGCAATCAAGGATTCAGCTGGGTTGGGAGTAGGATGCAATTTTAGGAAAATATGAGTTGGTCTACCCCTTGTTTATTTGTGTTCCTGAGCTTTGGCACTCCTGGATTTTTACTGAGAGCATAGTAGATCTTTATCTTCTCAATCCTTAAAGAATACCAGAGGAATTCTTTTAGAAGTTTTAATTTATTTCCTTATCTTCAGCACCAAACAGCTAAAAAAGAAAACAAAAAAACAAAAACAAAAAGCAAAAACAAAAACACAGCTAACATCTTCAAGAAGAGTTTGGCACATCTCTCCTGCCAAGTCATTTTATTTGTTTATTTGTTCCCTAAATACCAAAAGCCTGGTTAGGCTTTCACTCTGCCTTTTAGAAGCTTTTAGCCTATCCCCCCTGCTTCTTATGTGACTCAAACACACCAAACATCCAGTGGAGAAAGTTTCCAATTTGTCATCCCAGCCTTGAACAATCACTAGCTTTTCTTACTCCCAGAAGACACTTTCTAGCTGGGCCAAATCCAATCTTCAGACTGTACTAAGAATTAGTAAATGCCTTCAGGGGAAGAAATAAATGACTATCAGTAGCATGCCTTAGAATTGTTCTCCTTTCTGAAATTTTAGTTCACTTGGCCCTTTTTGTTTCCGCAGCTCTAGGAAGTATAGGTAACTTATCAGGGTTGTTCTGGGTATTGCAAAAGAAAAATTGGCCTGCCATAACCTACTTGGAAATAGAAAAGCAATTATATTTTAATAGCTCTAACTGGTTTTTAAAACTCCTTATACTGAAACAAAATGGACTCTTCTGCATTTTCTATTCATTGTCTTAATTTTGAAATCTGGAAAATCATACAAATATTTGATTCTCTTATATTTCTTCACCTATTTGAAGAATCATCTCCCTTAAATCATTTTCTCCCAGTCTCAATACCAACAAATTCTACTTTTTTTTAATATTTAAATTGTTTGGCATCCTGATCATCCCCTTCAGGAAACATTCCAGTTTGCCAATATCCCTCTTAATATGCAAATATGAAAAAATATACTAGCTGCTGTCATAAAGCTCAGTGAAGGAAAAGAGATAGAACCTCATATGAAGATTAATAAACTTACAAAAGGAGATATCTGAAGAGCCATTTTTAAAATAAGATGAACAAAAGAGCAAAAAATCATGTTATCAAAGAAAGAAATTATATAAAATAGAGATAAGAAGAAAGAAGTGAAAGCTTTCAAAATGAATAAAAGCTCCTAAAAATACTAAACATAACAAAAAGAGCACTATTCTTTTCAAAGCCTTTTTGCACAGATTCTTATAAATCGATCACATTTTATACTTTGCTTAACTCAGAAAATTTAAGTGTCTTTTGCCCAATGTCTAAAATGTAATTAACTAGAAAGATTTTCTTGGTTCAGATACAAATATTTATTTTACACAGTTATACCCAGAGCTACCAGATTACCAAAACAGTGTCAAGTAAATATTTTAATAGAGGAATTTTAGGAAATTCCTTTTAAACCTTTTATTATTAAACCTAAAATTCCTTTTAAACTTTATCTTGAAAGTTTAACTAGAAATGACCTTCTAAAAGCAGACAGTTTGGGGCGCCTGGTGGCTCAGTGGGTTAAAGCCTCTGCCTTTGGCTCAGGTCAGGTCCTGGGATCAAGGGACCCCGCTTCCACCTCTCTCTCTGCCTGCCTTTCTGCCTACTTGTGATCTCTGTCAAATAAATAAATAAATAAATAAATCTTTAAAAAATAAAAAAATAAAAACAGACAATTCTATTATTCAAAGAGAAATGTCCATGATAAATTCTCTCTTATACCAGCTAAAGACATGTATTTGGAACACAAAATCCATTTCTTAATATTATTAAAGTTTTAGACGAGTGAAAGGATTTCATTTTGTATATATAATATATTCTCTATATGTTTATTACTACATAGATGTAGATTTCATACACTTAAAAATCAAACTACAACTAAAATGGTCAGTATTTTAACAAGGAAGATTTAATTCTAAAAATAAGCAGCTCTCTATCACCCTTCAACATATTAAGCAAACATCTGTATAACTACCTCCCTCTCTTTAAATATTTAGGGGTGCATTTGGCACCTGAGGCGTCTACTTTGAGCTTCTAATAATATGTTTGTTTTCCCAGAGCTGGTGGTGCCTGAAAAATTCAAAGATACCTTTGCAGTGACTGTAGTTTAGCGAAGAAGGACACAAATTTGGCTCTTTTGTGTTGCTTCTAAGAATTTCTCTGAAAATAAGTGCTGTTTAATATGTTCTTAACTGAGTAAGTTTATGTAAAATATCGTGGCCAAAAATCTAAATTTGAAAAAAAAAATCAAATCTCGAATCCCCCTTTACCTCTAAGTATAAGCAGCAGTAGTCTATGTTTAAAACTATAGTAACAGGAACAAGTATTCCACCCCACAATTAGCCATAAGTTTAGGGGGGAAATAACCCTGAGAGAGGTGCCAATCTTACTTAAATTCATGGCAAGAAGTAAATGAGAGCAGAGTTGACTTGGGCCTGGGCACAAATGTGACACCAGCCATTATTAAAATGGGAAAGAGATAAGAGAGGTGAAGTTGGAGATATTTAAGATGAGCTTGTCTAACTTTATGAGACTGTATACTTGCCATTCTGCCAATGTTTAATATTTTATCAAAGTAAGATACAAATGAAACTCTCCAGTCCAACAAATCAGATGGACCCAGGCTGCCACTAGGAGGCAAAAGAAAAGCTGTTATAAACATTCAAAGAAGTTTGAGCGAATGCAAAGTGCCTAACACGTTGCCTGGCACCTTGTAAGTGCTCATTACTATTAATTGAGTTGAACATTAATTGAACCATAGCTTTACTAAAAGCATGCTTCCTGAGTTAGGAGGCTTGGGCAAATAGGGCTAAAATTAACTGACAAATTCAAAACCACCTATTTTTAAAACGCATGATAAGCAACACAGGAAGCTTTTACAACTAGCCAGCAAAATCTGAGCTTTCAATCAATAATTTCTTTCACCGAGGTGAGAAGCATGGAGTGGATCCAGAAGCACAGATGGTATTTTACATCTGCACATGCAATTTCCTTTTTCTCTGTTTTTTATATAAACCTTTATTTCATTTTTTAAAAAAAGAATGATAGAATTTACCAGTAAAATGTAGCACTACTTACTGCCTTTGGAAATGTTGCTCACCTCCATTTCACATTTTTAGCAGCGATTTAACTCTCTTTCCGCATGTGTAGAAAGATTTCTTTTTTAAGTATAAACTCCCCTTTACTATATCCTGAATAATTTCAGAAGGTTCAGTTCCTCCAGAGATCTAAAACTTTTCTGGTATTTAAAGTAAATACTTCTCCTCATCCTTACTCCTAACTATTTTCTTAAAATCAGTGCTAACTTTTCATAGATTCTTAAGGCCAAAATAAATCTTGGAGATCATGTTAATGCAAATGTCTCTTCAATATATGAGTAATGAAGTCCTAGCAAGGTTGGTGACTTCCTTAAGTCACTTTGCTGGCTCATGCAAGGGAGATGAGGAAGCACCCTGCATCACAGTCCACAATCACAGAACAACATGTAAAGAGACCAACATTTTAACCATATCTCCAAAACATTGATTTCCAGGACTCCATTAGAATGCAAAGCTGTTATCCTTCTAAAGTAAGTCAGATTCATTTGAGGATATAAAGAAATCTTATTTTCAAAATCTAAAGATATTTCTCAAGGAATTAAATTCAAGTATCATGTTTCATAATCATATTACATTAAAAAAATAAAGCATTAAAATAATATTGGACCTGGTGACTATAGTGACTATATGGTGACTATAGTTGTGACTATAGCATGGTGACTATAGTTCAAAAATAATAATTAACAATAATAATATCAGATTATAAATTTTGGTTAGGGAGTAAACAGCAATACTACAACATAAACAAGAAAAATATTTTAAAAGAAATGTTCAATTTATCTTTAGAAATGTACTCTACTGAAAAAAACAAAGGAGTTAATATATTCCCTGATTGTCATGCTGATTACTCTGGCCCAGATATCTCTTCTGAGCCCCGGAATTGAACGAAGTTACTCTCCAACATTTCCATTAGGCTATGTCAAAACTGCTACATCTCTATCATGTCTAATACCAGACTCACAACCAAAGAAACCATGAACCCATTCCCTTGCAGTGTATTCCACTTCAGTGAATACCACCCACATCAGGACACTTGTGTTTCCAGAAACCTACACATCCTTGAGATCTTCTCACTCACCCCCATTCTTAATCATTTCACCAGATCCTGTCACTCCACTAAATACTCCTGACATTTATCTAATTCCCTCCATCACATGGCTACCAGCCCCTTCTCTACTGCCTTCTCAGTTTTCGAATGGGTTCTCTATTAGCCTCCCAACAGTTTTATACACATCTGCTCTTGCCGTTAGTCCTCTTTCCTCTCCAGAATGGTCTTTCTGTAATTACAAATCATGTCACTTTCCTGATTAAAATCCTTCATTGGCTTCCAATTGCTTTATAACACCTAAACCTTAAAAACAAACAAACCCAAAATGGCCTAAAAGAAACTAATGATGTGGCCCTAACAGCTTCTTGGTCCCATCTCAAATGCACCTCTGTACTACCCCCAGTCCCATTCCTACAGTCTCTACTGTAGGAATGGACTCTCCTTCCCATGCCTGCCTCTGATCTTTTGTCATGTTACATTGGCTTGATGCATGCTTCTTCCCACCTTCACTCATCTGTTCACTCAACTCAACTCTCATGAAACTTTTGTAGGGAAACCTTCCATGATATACCTCCCTGCAAGACTAGCTCTGTGTATGATTCCTCCAGACCCAACATCAAAATTCATATTTTTATGTGACTATTTAATGTTATAATATCTTTTTTATTATTTACTCACCCCAGTAGCACCTAGGATAGTAGCTGACACATAATACCTCTTCAATGATCACTTACTGAATGGATGAAACAATTAATAAAGGTGAGAGAAAGGGAGGAATGGGGAGGGGAAGGAGAATGAGAGCAGGAATGATTTATAATATGAAACATACCAAGAGCTTAAAAAGTTCCACTTCAAGTTTATCTTTAGCTAACTGTGAACTAGTAGGACATACATTCTAGGTCATAGGCTAAGGTCACACTTTGACCAAATTAATCCAAGTTGTCCAAACCCCAGTTTATAGGCTTTCCCTCAGGGGTAACCACCACATACAAGAGTATTCTGAAAGCCCTCTATTTCAAGATCACCATTTTCAGCCTTTTTGCTGAGTTCAGTAAACCCTTCAAATGGGCACTGTGTTCCCCAGTGCAACTCCAAGTCCTGGAAAGGCTCATATCTACATCTAAAACTCCACAGCTACAGTGCCTACTAACTAGTCATATACATTGTAGAAAGCCCTAAAGTATGATTGCTTTAAAGCATGACTGCCATAAAGTATGCACATGTGTGTGTGTGTTGTGTGCATTTGTGTGTCTAAGATAGGGGAGCAAATCAGCAGGGAAGTGATTGAGAGAGGTAGCAATAAAATGTTACTCCCCGCTAAATAATTTAGGAAAACAGAATCAAGGCAACTGTTATGGTTTATAAATTTTTCTCCCTTGTCCTTTTAACATCAGAATCCTCAAAATTCAGGGTGAGTCTAGCAGGCCAAATATAATTACGAGAATGCAAAAGCAGAGAGAGAGAGAAAATGCCAACGCACTATAGTAGAGCACTCCATTTGATTATGTAACTTAGAATATTGATATAATTTGGCTCCCATTAAGAGTTTTCTTAAATTGGAATACAATTTCTAAGACACTCTTAATCCACTTCAACTGGAACTTACACCATGAATTTCAAGTTACCAATATTCATAATATTTGGGAGGGCAAGACATAATCCATATTTATAAGTTTTAGAGACAAGATTTGCATTCCCATTTTGGTTTCCCTCATGTTCTGTTGGCCATATTTTTTTGTGTGGGGATATTTTTGAGATTCATTCAGGAGCACAGGCCATGCATAAGAAAGTCTGCTTTATAAACTCAAGGGAAGAGTCCTAGGGTTTGAAGAAGCCACCATAAACACAGACATAATTGTCCATGGCCCAGCTCGCTGCCAACTTTCTGCTACAGAGACAGAAGGAACAGAGTGATAGAGCAGGACCTAAATCTAAGATCTGGGAGATATGCACTTTTAGGTAAATTTTGTACCTAATTTTTTTAGGTAATAATTTGTACTTTTAGGAAGTCCCAAGGAAGCCAATAAATCTATGAATAGATTCATAGATTTATAACACAGTGATAGAGCAGGACCTAAATCTAAGATCTGGGAGATATGCACTTTTAGGTAAAATTTGTACCTAATTTTTTTAGGTAATAATTTGTACTTTTAGGAAGTCCCAAGGAAGCCAATAAATCTATGAATATCTCCTCTGGACCAGAAAAGACAATAGAAAACAAAGTAGTTGCTATCAAGCGTCTCTGACATAATTGGGAAGATAAGGCATAATCCATCATAAGATAGTCACTAACATAGCAGTTTATATAAAGTACTGGGGAAGAAGTAAAATTAAAAATTGCTACAGTTCAGAGAAGCGTGGCTTCAGAAGTTTTTTTGGTTTGATTTTTTTTCTAAAGGCTTCATGTAATAGGTAGAATTTAAGCTAGGTCCTGGTCGGATCTAGAGAGGCAGGGAAGAGGTAGCAAGGGGAAACCAGGATGAGTGATAACCCCAAATGCTTGCATTTCTTTATAAGGAGGCCCTTTCTTTCAAGAAAAAAGAAAAAAAAATCATCCCTGTTACATAAACAAATAGATTGTTTTGCAGGCTAGAGAATTTTCTGCTGGATTAGATTTTGAAATTGTATTTTTCCACTTATCTTATAGCATCTATAAGGGGTAGAGACAGAAACATCAGCAGGTTAATTTCTACCTTTCACAGAGATTTTGCTGTTCATAATTTAAAACAAAACTACTGAGGTATGGAACAAAATTGCGGAAGTCAGGAATATATTTGGAGAAACTGATGTTAATGAAAAAACCTGGATTAGGGACAGAATTCCCACTTAGAGTGTTTTATTGTTAAGTCTCAAAAATATAACAGATTTGCTGACACAAATTTTCTTCTCCTCAGAGACGAAAGTTATTATTTTATTATTTGTCATTTTTATGCTTAAGCCTGCTCATTGGTATTTAATCAGCAGGCATCATCTTCCTCCTTTTACAGAAGTGCAGAGAAAAGGAGAAGTAACATGCCTAAAGCTAAACAGTAAATCAGTATCCCATTCTAGAAATGACAATTCTCAATCCTTTCAATTTAGTTGGATATTTGATATTTGAACTATGATACTTTTCACTAATAAGCCAACCATTCTAATCATGTCCAAATGTTTCTCTCTCCTTCCTTCAGTTCTGATAGACGGAGCTTATAAATTTTTGAGCACTTCAATTTGATTGCATCTCAAATATAGATTAATGTGGCAACAGTAATAATTATTGGAAAAATGACTGTTGGCAGAAGCATTTAAAAAATGCTTAATTCTCTCAGCTCATTTCAACTATATATTGAACAAGGATATGAAAGTGACAAGCAGTGAACTATGTAGAAAAAGAACACAGGACATTATGGAGTGTTTCAGTCAATCAGGAATAATATTATAATCACCCCTTTCACTTACTGAGAACTTACTATTCCAGAAATCCCACATATATTATCCCCAGTGCTAACAACACAACTCTAAGGTGGGGATTATGAGATCCATTTAACCAATACCAATATTGTGGCTCAGAGATGTTAATGAACTGGCCCATGGTCACTCAACTGGTAAGTGGTGACTCACCCTTTTCTTTCCATCCTCATTGCTAGTACCTGAACCTGATCTCGGGTCTTCGTCACCTCTCACCTACCATTTTGCTGTATTCTCACAAATGTACATCTACCTATTGCTGCTCCTCCATAAGCATCACTTGTTCCTGCCAGTTGGAGTAGTTCAGTCCCCCAACTAGCCATCTGTCTCCAGCCTCTGTGCCTCTGCCTGGGATAGTCTTCCTGTTCGTTTGTTTTCCCTAGTGAGTTTCTTCTTCCTTCAAGACTCAGCTTAGGAGTCCTCTTTCTGAAGAGTTTCCTGACCCCAGCCTAGCAGAGCGGGTGATACCCTCCTCTGAGGCCAATGCATAACCCCGTTAAAGGCTGAGCTTACTCACTGTTTACATCTACAGGCATGGATCCCTCCTAGAGACTGGGGGCTCCTCGAAAACAGGAACCATGCTCCAGTTATCTTTAAATTACCAGCACCTAGAACAGTTCCTGAAGCCTAGCTGGTGTTCAATAAGCAGGAATACTTACACCACATGGGGTAGAAATTTAAGCTGAATCCAAAATGACTACAGATGACATGGAGCATGTCAATTCTCTTCCCATTACAATGTCATTGAGGTTGCAGTCAGCAAAGGAACCAAAATGTTTTCTTACAAAGCTATGGAGAGAATTTTTAAAAATTGCAAATCAAAGAACTATTATGCTGTGTTTTAGTTAAAAATTAGATCAGTTGCTCCTTCTTTTGCTGTTCATTTCTCCTTTTACATTTATTAATTATCAAAGATATTAGTTAGTTTGAACAACTGCTTGCTCCCTTATAGTCCATCTGTGCTCTCTTCTCAATAATGCATTGAAGTCGTAAGTGCTAGATTTATTGCCTCAGTGATTTCCATGGCACAAATTGTGATTTCACTACAGCACGGAGCAGAAGGGAGAGCTAATGGGCAAGGCAGAAAATGCTTAATCAATATCACTCGTGGCTTGTGTTGAAAACCCTAAACCCCCAAGCAGATTTGGAAAAGGGCTACACTCAAGGCTCCAGTCTCTAGAAATGCATTTACTGCACCATGAAGTTGAGAATCATTTTCTTTCCTCCCAAATTCTCAATTACTCCACAGGCCTCTTAGGGGCTCACTGAATCTATGAATTGCTCAGCTGATCCACAGGAGAAGAAATTCCTGAATGAATGAGTTGGAAATATATTATTTCCAGGAGGGCAAATACATGTTGCTTTTTTTTTTCTAAAGATAAAGTATGTACTCTATATCAACACAGAGAAGAAAATTTCAGACATTGAGTGCTAAAAGAGATCTTGAAGATCAGGTCTCAAACCTTGGAACTGGGAGAAGCACCTCTAACCTGGATAGTCCCAGGGATGGACCATAATATTATGAGTCAAGAGACTGACCAGATTTTGGTGACCAGAAACCATCAACTTCCTATATTAATTAAATTCTCATGAGCAGAGTGTAACTAACATGAATGCTGAACCAGGCAGACATTTCTGTAGTAGTCATGCCTTCTGACAGAAGCCACCTGTGTGTTCTGACAATAAAGCAGCTGTGGGCATTGGGATCAAGAGGGGCAAGTGTGATCCAGGAACCACCAAGCATCCTGGTATAAAGACTTCTGCATTATTAAATTTCTTAAACTTTGAATCCTTTTAAATACCCACAGAAGCTATCTAATTTATTAGAGAAAGAGTCTTCCTTTCTTCAAAACCATGTTGCTAATGTCATCAAGTAAAAAGAAAGGGCCTAAGATGTAGCCACAGCACCATGACACAAATATAAGCCACATAGCTGCTCCCAGACTGAACACAATGTGAGGAACCGACAATCAATATAATGGTCACAAGCAGATCCAATACATTCCCCAATGTTCTTTCATGGGGACACCATCTAGGAAATGTTGTCTCAATGTTAAAAAGGGTAGTTTTATTTTTCCTGCCATCGCCACCCCTAAAACAGAATGATCCTATCCCACTATGTTACTTTTCATTGTCTACCACAGCACAACATTTCAAAAATGTTCTTGGAATTTTTTTTTATTATTTTTTTAAAGATTTTATTTCCTTATTTGACAGGCAGAGATCACAAGTAGGCAGAGAGGCAGGCAGAGAAAGAGAAGGGGAACCAGGCTCCCTGCTGAGCAGAGAGAGCCCGATGTGGGGCTAGAGCCCCATGTGGGGTTCGATCCCAGGACCCTGGGATCATGACCTGAGCCAAAGGCAGAGGCTTTAACCCACTGAGCCACCCAGGCGCCCCTACTTACATATATTTAAATTCTGAAGAAATTCATGGCAGGAGCTCATCCCTATAGAATCAAATTATTTGAGAAGTTTTCATAAAGGTAGTATTATTTAAACTAAATCCCCAAAGGTAAGATCTTTGTGCAACTTAGCAGATGTATATAGAATATTGTCTCATTTAGTCTGGAGATCATCTGAACCAAAATCTGAATTAATTTCAAAATAGAGTTGAAGAAAAACTCTTTTCTAATCAGTAAATTATCACATCATTTGAAAGCTCATTTGGAAGACAGATACTAGGATTCAAGGAATCCTGAGCTGCTGCCCTCTAGGTCCTAGATAGGATGAGAAACCCTAAGACAGTCTGGAAATCAAAGTCCTGCCAATGAAGGGTAAGTTCTCAAGTTCGGACATGTCAGAAACGGATGGCCTATTTTATGAAGAATGTCCAAACTCCAGTAAGCTAGTGGGAAATTAAAAAAAAAAAAAAAAAAACAGCCGGAAAGCAAGTAGGATATCAGAAATCATGACGGAAACCCAAATATAAATGTCAATGTTGAGAGAAATCCCATATAGTACCCTACCATGAGACTTCAACACCCTGTCACTCACAGATAGAGCTCTTTAACCAGTCCCTTCTGCAGCAGGACCAAACACAGTCATTTGCTGTTTTGAAATGCTGAATGCAATGCAATGAGTGATGTTCATTCACTCACAGATCTATACAAACTATATTAGAAAATACCAGCCAAAGTATAATCTTTATAAGATCCTTAAGTGGACTACTGCAACTACGATTTCCAGCGGGGATTGAGGGGAATAGGGAGAAAAACAAGGAGATGGTTTTTAAACAATTGAAAATTAGCAACTGCACCTCATTGCATAACAATATGAAGAAACAGATTTGGAAACACAGCATCAAGATCAGTAGGGCCTTTGAGTCATAGTCTCAATTTGGGTCCCATCACTTTACCTGGCAATAGTGCCAATTTAGCAGGCATTGGGCTGTGCAGAAAGATTTACATGTAAATGAAAACAGTTTGGGGCATTTTGCTTTGCCTCAGGAAAAGAGAAACATCACTTTTCACTGGCACTACAAAAATAAAACAGAGGCTAACACAGAAGGATCCTGAGCAGAGTCCATTACTGGGAGAGCTAATTTGGCAGGTGAACCAAGCCCTCGGAGATGATGGGCTGTGTTTCTAGGGAGCACTAAAGAGTTTGAAAAATGCAGGTGTGAGAGGTATTAAAGGGCAATATTCTGAAATTTATAGGAAGAAAATCACCAAATTAAGAATAATTATTTTATTAATAATAAAAATTTTATGTATTTCAAATTTATAACTAATATTTATATAATAAAATGCAATGTGTTAATGTTTTAAGGTAAAATTAATTTTAAAAGTTTAAATGATTAAAAAATAAAGAAGGATCTTATTATTACATTATAATGCAGCACTCATTATTAGTGTGGATTTTTGAAAATTCGTTGTAGCCCTCTACCTCTGTTCTAGGATCATAATGGCCTGGTCTTCACATCATTAGACTATAGCATATTTTCTTAGCCATGTAGTTCCCATAAAGCCCAGTTATCCTGGACTGAAATTTCTTAATTCCTTCCCAACTACACTAAACACCCTTTACTCTACTACTTCATTCACTCACATATTCATTCATCAGTGCTTACTATGTTAAAGTGATCATGTGAAACAATATAAGCCATAGAGAAATGTGGTTAATCATAGATTTTTGTGCTCAAGAAGGTTATGGTCTAATATAAGATAAAATATATGCACAAATAAAAGCCACAGAAGATACATACCATAAAGTAAGATACCATAAAAGTATTGAGGAAGTTCCTTTACAATTCAAGGAAGAGAGAGAGGAAGAACAAGAATGAATGAATAAATGAGTAAGACAGAAATGCCAATTGGGGGAAAACAGAAAACTCTCTTCCTGTATGGAGTCCTCCCTATTCCATGTGCTAAACATGTTAGAATGTTTTATGTTCCATCAAGAAGCCTTGAGGACAAGCACTTGTTGTATCTCCAGCATCCAGCTCACAACACCAGGTCCAGGGAAGGCATTCAGCAAATCTTTATTGAAGCAAATAAATTAATGTGTGAATTCTTCTTGGTTTTATAGACACTAGCATGTGAACTTATGAAAACCAATGCATATACAGTCAACCCCCATTTCTTTCTTTTTGTAAAACTGGAATAGAAAGAGACTGTTTTGTAAAGGCAAAATACATTCAGAAGTGGCAACATCATTTAAATATTTAAGATTTATTTTTTAAAATTACAAAGATAAAGGGACCTGCATTTTATAAGATTCTTCCCATTGCTTAGATGGAGTGGGGACACTACCAAGATTCCAAATTGGCACAATACACATAAAACGCAGAATTTGTTTTCTTTTTACTCTAAATGCACTTTGGTGCAAGCAATATTATGACCTTTTAAATGAAATTCTATTTTCTTTCAGTTTGTGATTTCACTGTGTAGAAGTTCAGTATAATGTATTTTGACACAAAAGGCACTAGAAGAATTATCATCTTCCTGAATATTATGTTTTCTTTCACATTATTCTCAAGTTCCAGACACCTGAAATTTTTCAAAATCATATTGAGTCCTTATTATCATATCAAAATCATTATCAAAATCATATTGAGTGCCATATTATCCTATACTTTTGATCTCAGGATAGCAACTGTTCCTCAATTTTAAAATTTTTTTTATTTTATTTTTTTGGAGAAAGAGAAAGTGTATGTGTGAGCAGGGAGGGGCAGAAGGAGAGGGAGAGAGGGGATCTGAAGTAGGCTCCACACTCAGCATGAAGCACACTGCAGGGCTCGATCTCACAATCCTGAGATCATGACCTGAGCTGAAATCAAGAGTGGAATGCTTAACTGACTGAGCCACCCAGGCACTCCAGCAATTGTTACTTTGCTCTTCAAAAGTACCAAAATTGGGTATCAAAGTCTGGATTACATGTAATAATTTAAAAGTATAAAAAATAGGATTTATTTTAAGTTGAAAGGTAACATAACATGAATTCAGGCTCGTAATCAAGTACTTCATGAAAAAAATTTAAATAAATAATTAGTAGGATCAAAATAATTAAAATTAATGATCTGACAGTCTGTTGTATTCACAGGAATTAACCATTAGAATACTAAAGAGTTCCAAGAGATAGATTGTTCTTCAACCAGATAAATCAGTTTCAAAGTAAAACATTATCTCTGTGGAGGAGTCTATAAAAGTAAATATTAAATCACTTCTCAACAAAATGGACTCTTGCCAATAAATCTGGAAAATAACATTATTTCCAAACAAGAAAGATGGCTGATTTATTAGGCACCCATAAAGGATGAATGATATAATTAGTAGAATCAGCAAATCAGAGCACAGTATGTACCTATACACACACACACACACACACACACACACACAAAATCCTTATACACAGACAACAATCGCTTATCTCCCAAATCACCCCATCCATTGTCTCCCTTTACTCTCTTGCATTATCTATTTCTCCCAGATTTTGCCAAAGAGCAGAATTTGTGTCTTATTCATGTTTGTTTCTCACTTCCCCACTCCTGTTCTCCCCCTCATCTACCTATAACCATTTTTACATACAGAAAGAAATAAAACAAGTATTATTTAATATAAAACAAAATGATCAAACTACAGATTGCTTAAGGTTTCTAATTTTTTGCACCTTTTGTTAAAAAGAGAAACTTACCATCACATAATTGGAAAAATTTCTACCCATTTCCAAGACAACATAGAAATTTCACTTTAAAATTCCTAAAAAGTGTCCCTAAACAGTTCTACACATATTTGTATCTGGATGTATATGTAAAGTTCCTGTCCCAATTGAGAATGATTTTCAGATTAGACACTTCTTACAGTTTGTATTAACCAACATGAACTTAGTAAGAAGCAGAAAGCTCTGATTTTGAGCTGTTACCATCTATCCACATCATAAATCCCTGATAAACTGTTTATTTCCTGAGGACCATATGTGCATAACAGTATCAAAAAGCTATGGTGTAGCACAGGAAATCAGTGTTCACCCTACTGGAAATAAGATTCAATTGTTGAGAATTGGTGTCTAAACAGTATCAGACACATTATATTCACTTCTCTAGGCTTCAGGGACAGTGTAAGATAAAGTGATAAATGAGCAGTAAAGCACAGAGATGAAGAAGTTAGGCAACTACTGCAACTCACCAGGTAAGTGATTTTAGGCTAATGACATAAATTAAGTCTTAATTTTCTCAATGGGGTAAAATGGGGATCACTATATTTACCTCACAGCATCCTTTGGGAGGCTTAAGTAAGATGACCCAAGTCCAGGATGCAGCATGGTCCCTAACACACAGTAAATGCTCAATGAAGCATAATGATGCTAAGAACAAGATGCTAGAAACATGTTCAGGTAGTTGTTGACCAAGAGATGGAACAAATGACCACAACTACTCAGGTAGCTAGACAGAGAAACCAGAAATCATAAATAAATTAAGATAGAACCTAAGAGGAAACAGCCAGGCAGGCTTTGAAACTCTCCCAAGAGAACGAAGCTACAGTGACAATGAGACTTGCTCACCCTATTTCTCATCATATAATATTTCCATTTTATCAATTTCCTCAATACTTAGAAACCAAAATAGTAATTAGTAATAAAATTTTCAAGATGGGAATCAAGCCAGTGGGGAAGATATTTTCCATTGTTTCTTGATTATTGCTCAAATGATACCAAAGATCTGTTTCTATTTTGACTGTAAGTAAAACTACCGTCCTATACACAAAGCTCATGTTTGGTAGGACTGAAACAAATATTAAACCACCCCAAACACACATCAAGTTGCACATACCTCAGCAAAACCCAAGGCTAGTCTTAAAAATCAGCTTATGTACATAAACAGCAGAGGCATTAAGATGAACAAGAATAAAGTTATTAGTAAGTGAATTTTTTAAAAAAACTAAAACACTTCCTTAAATAAATATATATATTTTGGAGCACCTGGGTGGCTCAATTGGTTAAGTGTCTGACTTCGGCTCAAGTCATGATCTCAGAGTCCTGGGATGGAGTCCCACATCAGGCTCCCTGCTCAGTGGTGAGCCTGCTTCTTCCTCTCCTGCCACCCTGCTTGTGCTCTCCCTCTCTTTCCCAAATAAATAAACAAAATTTTTAAAAAATAAATAAATAAACAAATAAACATGCAAATAAATAGGGGTGCCTGGGTGCTCAGTTGGTTAAACATCCAACTTCTGATTTCAGCTCAGATCATGATCTCAGGGTGCTGAGATTGAGCCCCATGAGGAGTCAGCTTGGGATTCTTTCTTCCCTCCCCCTGTGCATTCTCTCTCTAAAAATAAATAAAATCTTTTTTTAAAAAAATTTTATTATATATTTTATGTAGCATATCTAACTATCTATCTATATATCAATAACAAATACAAAATTGTTATTTATTATTTGAGGTTGCCCAAAACTGATGTATCACCAAAATTTGTATTTTTCTTACCTGATTTAAATGATTTTAAAATCATAAGTAATTGACTACAAGATTATATATATGTGTGTGTGTTTATGTAATTGGCAATATACTGTGTATATGTACATCACTGTATGTATGTAGTCTTATAAATATACATGTGAATATATCCAATGCTAACTCTTAGACTTTCAAAATCATTTAAGTTAATGAGAAAATCCATGAGGTTATATTCAGATATGGCTAGCTGCTTAAATTCTATTCACTATGTTATTTTCTTGATATTAAGATGTCATTAACTTTAATAGTTATTTTCAACTGTACAGAAGAAAATACATGTTAAACATTCACACCGATTTTAAGTACCATACCAATTTCAGAAATACTAAAATGTGAAAGGAGCGCCTGGGTGGCTTAGTGGTTTAAGCCTCTGTCTTTGGCTCAGGTCATGATCCCAGGGTCCTGGGATCGAGCCCCACATCTGGCTTTCTGCACAGCAGGTAGCCTCTCCTCTGCCTGCTTCTCTGCCTACTTGTGATCTCTCTCTCTGTCAAATAAATAAATAAAATCTTTAAAAAAATAATAAAATAAAATAAAATGTAAAAAATATGATTTGATTTGAAAAAGTATAACTATGGGGTTAGGTATTTTAAAATAAGACACATTAAAAGAAGAAAAAAGAAAGAAACTTTAAAGAAAATATGTATGGATTTTTTTTTCTTTTTTTAAAAGCTTGGAGTATGGCTATTCTTTTTTTTTTTTTTGAAGATTTTATTTATTTATTTGACAGAGAGAGAGATCACAAGTAGGCAGAGAGACAGGCAGAGAGAGACGAGGAAGCAGGCCCCATGCAGAGCAAAGAGCCCGATGCGGGGCTTGATCCCAGGACCCCGAGATCATGACCCGAGCCGAAGGCAGAGGCTTTAACCCACTGAGCCACCCAGGTGCCCCTATGTATGGATTTTTAAATGAATAACAAGAGCTAACTGATATGGTACAAATTAGGACTTGCACTCTGGATACCAGATATTAAATCAAGCAAGAAAATGTGTGTGTGTGCTGCACATACACACATATAATAAATATGTCATGGTTTATTATTTTTCATAAATTGTCACCATAGAAAGTACAAATTATTCACAGTAGAGTTAATTCCAAGTAAGCCAGGAAGTAGAAGTTTCCATGACAAATAAGAACAACTGTATAAAACCCTACAGATATATGACCCATAACACATTACAGAGCACTGATTTCCCAGAGGCTAATGTAAAACTCATGTACCAAGTAACAGTTCTATTTCCATATTCTCCTATAACTCAAATCCATTCATGCTGCACAATTACTTTTGCATAATAATATATTTTAGTTATCTGAGTATTTCATCATCAGCAGCAGGAGTTCTTATTTTAAAATGGGCATCTTTCTTTATGATCTTTCAATCTTCTTGACCATTTTTTAAAGTGTACAGTGTCTTTTATTGATACCAGACAACTGTATGCTTCAAATTTTTTTCAAAATCCACATAAATAGGAACAATTGTTGAGGAATTTAATTTGATAATTAGATTACATTTCTGTCTCCATGGATTAAACCCTACACATTTGATACATTGAAATGTTCATATTAAAAATGGGCAATATTCTCAAAAGAAGTGAATTCTTTTGTTTAAGAGAAAACAACAAAATAGTGGTGCAACTGACTTTTACTAGAGAAAAAAATAAATGGGTAGAAGGGTAGGATGGAAAGAGAACTGGCCAAGAGGGTTCTTATGCATGGAGAAAAGGTTAAAGAACAGTTAACTAACAAAAGAACAAAAACTAGACATTTTTTTCTTAGCTTTAGGCTCTAATCTCATCTGAGATCAGAAGGGAATTTAGTCTGATATGCTCAAACAGAAATATATTTTATCCATTCACAAAACAAGAACGGCAGAAATTTTTATCCAAGGCAGTTCAACAACATGAATTAGTAATTAGGATATTAAACAGAGATCAGGGCTGGTTTTTCTCAAGTCTGTCTACTTCTTAGAACAAGTTTTTATTTCACTGAAAAAAATGGGGATAATCTCTAGATTTTGACATCTAATCACATTTTTTTTTTAATTTTATTTATTTGACAGAGATCACAAGTAGGCAGAGAGGCAAGTAGGCAGAGAGGCAGGCAGACAGAGAGGGGGAAGCAGGCTCCCAGCAGAGCAGAGAGCCTGATGCAGGGCTCGATCCCAGGACCCTGGGATCATGACCTGAGCTGAAGGCAGAGGCTTTAACCCACTGAGCCACCCAGGTGCCCCATCTAATCACATTTTAGACTACACTTTGTCTGCAACATGTATGTTTCTCTTCTGCTCACAGTGGTCACTCTGATTTTTTTCTTGGATCTTTCCAATTTGCTTTCTTTCATTAAGCTGCAATTTGCAAGGGAGTCCCTTCCTCAGTTATATCACTAGTTTCTTCAAACTAGCACCACAGTTTGTTGTTTTTTTACATTTTCATAGGAGCCTTAGATTCTTTCTAGGAGTTCCCTAAGCCTAAATTTTAGATATATGGACTAAACTACAGACATTAATGTTTCAAAAAAATTTAACAGTGAAATAGATATTAAAAAATTATTGAGGGGCGCCTGGCTGGCTCAATGGGTTAAAGCCTCTGCCTTCGGCTCAGGTCATGATCCCAGGGTCCTGGAATCGAGCCCCACATCGGGCTCTCTGCTCAGCAGGGAGCCTGCTTCCCTTCCTCCCTCTCTCTCTCTGCCTGCCTCTCTGCCTACTTGTGATCTCTGTCTGTCAAATAAATAAATAAAATCTTAAAAAAAAAAAAAAAAAGAAAAAAAAGAAAGAAAAAAAAAGATATCATTGAGTAAGAAGAGCCAGAATGACTTGCCTGGACAATTCTTTTTGCAATGGTTCTCAAAATGTGGTGTGTAGATTAACAGCATGGGCATCATATGGGAACTTGTAAGAAATGCAGATTCCAGGCCCTACACTATACCTACTGAACCAGAAACTCAGGGGAGTGGGCAATTGGAGGTAAAGAAGGAAGAGGTGATTTTTACACATGATAAGGTTTGAGAACTAATGTTCTATTGTATTCTAACATGAGACATGACCAAGTAACACTTTCCTTAGTTCTAAAACCACAATTCTACCTAGGAAGGAAAAGAATTTTCTAATTTTTTTTCAATAAAGCTTGTAGCATTTTCAGAACCATTCAGGCTACTATTTACCTGATAATTTTAGTTAAGCATTAACCGCTCCATCCCAGGATTTAAAACTGTTGCATTGTACTTACCAGCAGAGAATAAGGGACATTAGTAGGATAGTGTGGGGACACATGAGTCACATATTTAACCACAGAGGTAATCAGGTCCATACTTCACAGTGAAATCTTGTCCTCAAAGTGGTTTGTCATTTTATAACTGATTTTTCTCATGTCATTTTTTTCCCCAGATACCTTTATCAATGAATGTGTCAACCTTTCTGGCATACGACCAACCCACAATAAGTTACTGTGGGGTGCATCATGAACTTCTCTCTCATAAGCCCTTTGAAACGAATGCACAGGAAGATACGATGGAAACACACCTAGAGACTGAGCTGGACCTGAGCACAATCACAACAGCTGGCCAAATCAGTGACCATAAACAGCAGCTGACTTAACTGAGCTAATTGGTAGCCAAGGGTTGCCACCAAACTTTGTAACCTCAAGGACAAAATGAGGAAGATTTGTTCATTGTGGACTCTAAAAGCAAAACACAACAAAAATCCCCTGTTAAACAAAAATCCAAGATTTATTCATGAAATAAAGAAGACATGAATTGTTTCAAGTCTACACTTTGTAATTAGCTAAGTTGTGCAGTATTTTTTTGACTTAAACAGAGTATGACCCTGAAAAAAGAAAAAGAATCTTTTTTTCAAAACTCATCCTACCTACCTGTAAAAACTGTACAGAGCTAATGTATTTTTCATATTGTAAAGTTTCAATTATAGAAACAACTGGTATGTACAGTACCATAATTTAATTACATTTTACTTTACAAACTTTACACATTTCAGTTTCTAAAATTTTAAATTAACAAAATATTATTTCTTGTGTTATTCAGAGTTACTCAGTTTTGTAGGGACTGTTTTGTTACTGCTTTTGTGCCCAGAAACCTTGACTCTAAAATTCTGTGCTGTGCAAAACATGCACGATTTTTATCATGCTTACTGCGTAGAATTTTATCTACTTCTTCCAGAAATAATACATTAACCAAAAAGGATTTAATTGCTGAGACTTGTAAGAAGTTCTTCAATTACATAGGCAGGTTTTTCTTATAAATGAAAAAAAAAATCAAAGATTTTTTTTTAACACTTCTCAGACTTAACTGTTGCCTTGAATTACAGCCTAGTTTCTAAGCAGTGAAATGTAATGATAAAGAGGGATATTTTAACAACATATTTCTGAATGAATTGACTCATTATTTCATTATTTTGAGTAACCCGTTGTTAAGGGTAGGGGGAAGCATGGACAAAACATCACTGGAAACAAAGGCCGTAACCACAGCAACAGACTTTGATACACTTAAAAGGTGCAGCTGCCAGTGACAAAGAAAAACTTGTTACATTTCATTATTTTCAGGCCAAGGTGGGAAGGATAGAGCATAATAATTGTACAGTAGCTGATTTTCTCCTAATTAACCTAAAGTGGTTTACCTAAAAATAACCATCAGTCAGTGCAAAATGTGCCTGGTTTTTAAGACAACTTTTCATTTAGAATTGTAAGGCTATATTTGGGAACATCTCAAAGGAAGTATGTGAAATTTTTCACTTTGTACACTACATCAGTTCTCTCCTGGGGAAGAAGTCTAAACTTTGAGAGCTCATTCCATATAGATATCAGCCATTGTGGAGAACTTTATAACTCAAATAAAGTGTAAAAATCTTTAATATGTTCTAAATTGTTTATATTGCCATCCATAATGAGATTCACCTCTAAATTATCTGGAAAATAACCCAGAGTAATTTGAAGCCACCCCAGATCATACATTGATTATGTAATTGTACTATAAAGTAAATTTAAATGAAATTCTGAAAACCCAGCTTTTCAGAGGCTGAAATAATCAACTTGTTTCTGTTGTTTGCTTGACACAGATTATTGTTTGAAACTGTTGTTATTTTATCTCTGGTATTCACACATTCTTTTGTGTGTTTTAATATAAAACTATAAGTTTCAATTGCTGTTGCACTAGGAGAAACGCTTTTTTTACGTTGTCATTTTGTATTCATAACATCAAAAATAGACTGAGCAAATGTCAATCCAAAAGGGTCAAACACAATCAAAAACAATGAAGAAAAGAATTTGTCAAAAACAGCATCAAACTTTCAATGTATTTCTTTCAAAGAACTTATATCTACAAAAGTCTAGTGTTACGCTGCTTCTTAATGACAAATTGAAAAGCAGCTTAAAGAAGAATGAACTGAAAAAATGTACAGCAAATTTTTGTTGGAAAATATACACTCAGAAAAAAAAATGGAAGAAGCAAACTCTCTTACTAATTTAAGCGAAACTTAATGTCTATCAACTATTTAGCAAACCAGATTTTGTAACATATTTTGCATAAATTGTTTGCTATTCAAAATTTTTTGTCATGTTACATCTAATCTTAATCTTTATTTTTTTCTGATTTCTAATTTCTTTGCAATATATCATTGTCAGTATTCTTAATCCTCTAAATTGAGGCTTTGTTTTGCACAGTTAGCAAATTTATAGGGGATTAATTATAAGCCATTATTGTGAAATTGGATGCAAAATTTTATTTATTATATAAACCAAATGTCATTTGCAATTTTTTTCTTCTTAGAAGTTGTCCTTGCAAAGATTCAAACATTTTTAATTCACATAAATAAGCATTTTATATCTATTTCCAGACATTTTCAAATTGATAAATAATTTTTAAAAATACAAGGATCCACGGAGTTTCATAAATATGTGCTCTTAACATTCTGAAGCAAACTTTCTTTCTTAAACATTTTAAATTCATCTAAAGTAAATAACTATAAGTAGAAGCAGTCATCTTAGAACCACAGCTCTGTGCATCTGAAGACTTAATACAGTAAGAACCAAATAAACTAAGAATTTTGAATTGCTTGTATTTTAAATTCAACCCAAAGGATCTTTTACAAGAAAAGAAGAAGAAGAAGGAGAAGGAGAAGAAGGAGGAGGAGGAGGAGGAGGGGGAGGAGGAAAAAGAAGAGGAGGGGGAGAGGAGGAAGGAGAAGAAGAAGAGGAGGAGGAGGAAGAAAAAGGAGAAGGAGAAGAGGGAGGAGAAGAAGAAGATGATGCTGCTGGGTTATTTGTTTGCATAATTTTTATTCTGCCATGTTCAGGGTCATGGGGGTTGGTGGAAAAAGAAGTGAAAACCTATTAGAGGAAGCTATGTCTGGAATCTTTATCATACATTTGCAATTTATATATTTGTGTCTAAAATCCTTAATTATAACCTATCTTTTTCAGCATTCATTAATCTCCGATTTCCTCTTTCTAACCACCCTGCCCCCAGGTCCTCCCTGTCTATTGCTCATTCACTTAAATAACAGGAAGTTGACATGTTTGGAGTTGAAAAGTGCAGTTAGACCCAGCATGGTTACAATATAGCAGTAACTGCAACAAATGATACATTTGTGCAGTGTTTTGAGGTTTACAAACCACATTTTACACAAATTATTTCATTTTGTCTTCAAAACCACCCTACGAAGACACATTAATCTCAGAGAAGTAGTGACTTAACCAAGAACATAAGGCTAATAATTGGTGGAACTGAACCATTTTCCAAGTTCAGAGCCTTTTAGTTTTTTCCACTGTATTAAAAGCCTCCTCTCCGATCAGAGCCAGAGAATTTCCAGAAATAATGAACAGAATAAAAAAAAAAAAAAAGTTTGTCATGTTGTTTAATCCCAATTTAACTCAGTTCTTCTATCTGTATAATATATGAGCTAAATGAACTCTTTCTGTGTGCTACTCTGGGCTCTCACATTAAAACTCTTTGTTCAAAAAGTACAGGAATCATAGATTTCTTAACATATTATATCATTTGTAAATGTGAAGATGAGTTGCTTCCAAGAAGTGGATATATGTAGACCCAAGGTACGGACATAAAATGAAGAAACACAAGGAAAGAAACCAAAGACCATCTAAATTGAGATTGTGTGGGTTATAAAACAGATCCACAGTGCGAGGTTCAACACATGTTCAACGGAACACATGCTCAATTCAGAGCTAATTGGAAAGACCTTTATAATTTTTCTTTTTTTTCCTTTATTTTGTCTCAGCAAGAGTACTTCTTAAATCGTGATTTTTTTTTAAATTCTGAATTCCTATACTTTTCTTAATAGAGAATAATTTTCTCTATTCCTCCTACTAAAAATGAAATGTAATTTATCCAAACTGAAGTATAGACGCCAAAACACATGGTAACAGGCAAACAAAATTTTATTGATCTCATTTTTATCAAGTGTCTATCCCTACTCCCTCCTGAATGTTCCAGAAAACCGTAAAATGACACAGATTTTAATGTAAATTACATTTTTAGGAGGAAAGAAAACTTGCCTACATTCAACATTCAAGACAAATTTCATAATCCTATTTGAAATCATATCAGACTCCACAAACTCCTTGGAAATAGCAATATCTCTTTGCAAAAATATTTTCTAAAATAAAACCTCTGTATTTGGGAGTAAAGACATATATTTCACTGTGCCTGCTTCTGACTAGAAGACAGGTACCATCTCTCAAACTAAACATTCAAAATAGGAATCTGAAAGCATGATGATGCAAACTGTTAGTATGCTAAAGAAAAGAAAATCAGATGTGTGGGGCAGCACACAAAGGAAAAGGTGGTGGGACTGGGAGAAATCTGGCCTCAGGAGAAAGGGTGAGAAATCTCTAAAGCAGATACAGTAATATCTTATACTGACATACCCCTTAATGTTTTGGTTTTTTTTTAAGATTTTATTTATTTATTTGACAGACAGAGATCACAAGTAGGCAGAGAGAGAAGAGGAAGCAGGCTCCCTGCTGAGCAGAGAGCCCGATGCGGAGCTTGATACCAGGATCCTGAGATCATGACCTGAGCCGAAGGCAGAGGCTTTAACCCACTGAGCTACCCAGGCGCCCCTCTTAAGGGTTTAAACCTGGGTAATAGTATAACAACTTCCTAACACGTAAAATGTCCCAAGATCTAGATGGATTGGTTATGCAGTAAGAACACAGATGCGCTGGTCTTTCAGTAAGAGCTTCTAACTACTGTTATGACCTTCTCAATGCACCACAACTGTCCCTAACTAGAGAGGTACCAAGGGCAGGGAAACCAGGATCTGTGCTTTCAAAACTCTGACATACCTACAAGGGTAGAGTAGACTGACAATCAACAATCACGCTTCGTTTTACTATCAACTCTAATGGAGAAGAAACATTTAAAAATATACCAAAGTAGTGAAGGGTTATTTGTGTGTGTGTGTGTGTGTGTGTGTGTGTGAAGGGTTATTTTTAAAGTTCTCTCATGGCCCGCATTATGATTTTATTGTGTGACAGGAGGCTGCTTATGTTCAACATTTTCTAATTCAGGGTAAAATTTATGTTTTTTAAAGTCTATAGCTGATTATTTACCTTTCTCTTAAGAACAGGGACCTGAAAGCAACAGAGTGCCTCAGCTGTCTAGGATTTAGGAAACTCTTGAGTTTTTTCCTCTTCTTTCCTGAACGTTTATAGATTTTGTTTTATATGTGCGTCTTACTGAAAAACTAAGTGAAAATAGGTTTTGTACAAATCAAATAATATTTCAAATGCATCAAGGGACCTTGTGATAAAGGATCCTGAAGTAAATCATTTTTTGTTTTCTAATCTGAAACATTGTCCACTAATTTATATTTTGTAAGCTGACTGCAGTATATCTTGTGTTACATAATGCAGCATGCTTGCACTGCATGGCCTTGAAGGTTCTGTGATGCAGTCTATGCCTCGGGCTGTATAAAATGGAGGACCGACTCTAGGTTTTGAGCAAGTCTATAGACATTGTAGTGTGATCATTTTCAGTCATTTTCACTTATTGAGTTTACCTGGATTCATGTGAAAAATAGTAGTAAGATAACATGGATAAAGTTGACAGGTTTTTTTTTCTATTTATTGGTTTAAACTTGTACTATCTATCATATCTTCAGTTACTATTAAGAGCAAATCCCTGGGCACCTGGCTGGCTTAGTCAGTAGAGCATGACACTCTTGATCTTGGGGTTCTGAGTTCAAGCCCCACAATGGATGTAGAGTCTACTTAAAAAAAAAAATCCTTTGGGTCTGTACTAAATTTACTGAATCAGAATCTCTGGAGCTAATAATCTCTGATGCATGCTAAATTTTGCAAAATACTGTTCAAATGAATTTACTCTCACTAAATCATTCAATTGCTTTTTATTGTAGTCTAAAATTATTAATTCTTGTGCTTTCTTGTGCCAATGTGATCCTAGTTTGCTAAGCCTAGCTGAACATTTTTCCTGACTGGAGGAATGCAAAACAAAGACCAACTATACATAAAATGGTCAGGTTGTTTCTTGACAGATTGTGTTGTTTATAAATTTTGTTCCCCATTAGTTTTTTCAACACGAATATCTGAAAAAAGTCTTAAATCAGCTAGGTTATTCACTTAACTAAAACTTATTATTTGCTTCCATGGATAATAATATAATAGCTGAAAGTTAGAGGTGGGGAAAGAGAAAAGAACTGATTTATGATGTATCAGCACTATGCTGTCCTCATCTCATTCTCAAACCATCTTAGGAAAGAGATAAGATGACCATTTTAAAGAAGAGGAAAAAAAGGATCATGGAAGGTTAATAATTTGCCAAAGCTCATTCAAGAGAGTCAGATATTCAAATCTAGGTCATCAGACTCTAGGGATGTGCTCCTATCACCTCAGAGGCACTGTTTTCAGAAGGGAAAAGACACCATAATCAATATAATTAGGCATATATATTATAATAGTGGATGTGAAGACAGCAGAGAAAGAATACACTTTCCTATTCTTAAACAGAAAAAAAAACAGAAAAAAATTGCCTAAACTATTTCACACTGTGTAGAGATTTCCTTCAAAATCCTAAGTCAACAACTTAATAGAAAAAACGTTCATTGCTTTCTTGAAGTTTTATACATTGTTTCCTAAAAGAAGTGGATGATTAAAAGAAAAATCCTTCAAAAGATATTCCCAAATATTCATATTGTATTTTCATTTCCAACTTTCTATATAATATAATCTTCAACTGGCAAAAGATGGAAGGTTGTCCACTGAAGCAAAAACTCTATAGTCAAGAAAGCAGTCACGTGCACATGACAACACAAAGACCAATAATCTACAGTCATAAAATGTTAACTGGCAATGATAAGGCTTGGGTTGCAGGATATTTCCTATGAATGATTTTATGTGAGAATATTTTTTAAAGAGAATTTTTACTTACACAAATGATATGTGTAATGTGAGCATACCACATAAAGGCGGCAAGAGATAACCTTTATAATAACATAGACCCTGCTTGTTCTATTACTCAGAATACAGTATATAGTTTAAATAAAAAATAATTTTCTTTGTTAAAACAATGCAAATGTTTCATCATTGTGTGCAGGTAACCAAATAAATTTTTTATGTTTACCTTTGAATTTAGTCTTCAGGTAAATCTGCCTCGGTCTCAGCTGTTAAATGATTTTTTAGGCAGATTCTTGATTCCATTAGTGTCTCTAGGAGCTTTTTATTAAACATTGGACTAATAGCCTCTTCTCTTTCTCCCTGAACTTGCACAAGACCAAGGTAATATAATTCAGAAACTAGGTTAGCATTTTACTCTATCATAATACCTGAACATGTGGGATTCACATAAAATACATTTTTCTTTTATAATCCATGTGGATTCAAGAGCCAATGAAATATTCCATAAGCCACATTTCTACTAAAAACCACAACTACTAAAACTGTGATAAAATATGCTATACATTTAAAACAATAAATCCAGAGAGAAAGAAGCTCTCATATCCTGAATCTAATATCATGGTACGTGTTCATTCTGGTACCACCACCACCATACAAGAATTTTACCAAAAAATCTAGAGTAATTCTGATTTTGGAAAACAAAGATGACCCTGTTATCTGGGTTGAAGACTTGGTGAAAGATAATGAAGAGGACAAAAAATTACATATGTCAAGAGGTAAGTGAAGGAATGTGATTTATTGTCATTAACTTGCAAGTAACTTTTAAAACTAAGAATAAGAACTAAAATTTACAGTGACATTTATGCTATCAAAGGTCATCAGTAAAGGCAATTATGGACACTGGGGACATAAAAGCAAAGAGATATTTGTGATAGTGATACATATCAAATAATAGACAGATGGATAGAATTAATTCTATCTAAAGAGAGAATATTAAGAATAAAAATTAGTTTAAGAACTATTGCTATTATTTCTCCAGAGAGATACTGAAAACTCAGAATAAAAGATTCAAACTAAATACCAAATGCTCTTTCAAAATCAATTTTGAAATAGCCTAAAACTATAGACCCTAAATTGCTGCTTCAATCATATGAGTAATTACATTAATTCACATATACCTAGTTAAATTCTGTTATTGAGAAATAAATTGTATTAAAATATACTACATCTGTTCTTACTATTTTACATCAATAGTGTATTTGCTTTCAATTACATTTCCATAAATATAATGCCCCAAACAGTCTAATGAAAATGTGGTGAAAGACTGGATCAACCCTGTCATTCTGCTCTGCTATAAGGAAATAGAAGAGGAACATATCTGCCACAATGAGAGCTGGAAATACAGTTTCTAAAGTCCTCTCTTGCAGTTCTTGGCCTAGACACTTATAACATTCATTATCTATGGGTCTTATTTCATACTCATTTATGAAGTAAAGAAATCACTGCCTTGAGAGAAGAACCTACAGGGTCCATCCCCGCTCTAGTCTCACATGTACAATAGACCTAGGTAAAGACACTGGACTCTGAACTCTGTATGGAGAAAATCTCGAGATCTTTGTGATGTCAACATTTTTTTTTTACCTTCAGATTTGATAGAATCTTAAGTTCAGTGTATTGGGCTTCCTTCAAAACTCTTTGTCAGTTTCCTATTTTAGAAACTTCAAAGCTGAGTTCCTTAAACCAACATTACAATTTAGGCATGGCTATTTCACAATGAATCCTTGTCATACTTCATCATTTTGTGGAAGAATAACATAAGGCTGGGGTAGTGGCCTATATTGACTTTTTCTTTGCCTTTGATTCGTTATAGGATAAAAATGTGTGAGCTAAGTATGACACCTTGGTACAACCATAACAGGATTGGAAGCAGAGTCTGCTAACAGATAAACACTTTATATAATATAAAACAGAAATGTAGTTCAAGGTCACATCTTTTTAACTTAATGATCTGATATGGTTTTCAGATAATGCATGCCTTATGATGACATGGGTTTTTTGTCATACACTTTTGCTTTCTGAGGACAGATCTCAGATAATTGATCATGCTCCATAACCGCCACCAGAAGAAATTTCTATTTATTTCCAGATGGAATAACTTAGTACTGAGCATTGTAAGAGAAATAATAATAACTAATAGTTAATGAATGTTTACTTTTCTGAAAATTTTATATTTATTCATTTAATCCTCCTTAATATGGTTAATAAGATTAACAATAACCTTATAAAGTAAGTACTATTGTTTTCATCTTAAGAAGATAAAGTGATGCTCAAAGTGATTATATAACATGTACCTACTAAATCATGGAGCAAGAATTCAAGTCCAGATGATAGATATATAGACAAAGTGACCACTAATAACTGCCCATTTAAAGTCCCCTCCTGGGGCTCCTGGGTGGCTCAGTGGGTTAAAGCCTCTGCCTTTGGCTCAGGTCATGATCCCAGGGTCCTTGCATAGAGCCCCACATCAGGCTCTCTGCTCGGCGGGAAGCCTGCTTCCTCCTCTCTCTCTCTGCCTGCCTCTCTGCCTACTTGTGATCTCTCTCTGTCAAATAAATAAATAAAACCTTAAAAAATAAAAAATAAAAAAAATCCCCTCCCTAAGCCCAACTCTTAAATTTAAAAGTCTTTTCACTTAAAGTTGTAACTGAAGACATTTTAAACAATATGATGGATGTTTATTACATACCTAATCTATGTCTAGTGGAAAATAAAAATCTTTGAGAGATACAAAAGAGTATATTATATATTTCTTGTTCTCAAGAGACAGTATTAGCAAAGAGAAAAGACATCCATATTAAGAAAAAAAAAATCCAAGGTAAATTGAATACATGCAAGGGTACAGAGCAATCAAGGGATGAAATCAATGTTAGCCAAACTGTTGGGGATAACTCTGGGTAAAAGTGAAAACTGAGACAGAGCTTAACACTGCCAGTATTCAGATGGGCAAAATGAAAAGAGAGGGAAATGAAGAAAGAGTGCTATACTTTTACATATGGACATCTATTATTTCAATAATATTTGTTAGATTCATGCTAGTCTGGCAACGAAATACCAAGCTCAATTGTTATCCTGATTGCCTAAAAATTCAGAGCTGAATGTACGTTAGCCAGAGCAAATGTTTTGGACTTTCTATTTGGGCATATATATTCCCCCCCTTTTTTTCAACTTTATTACTCTTCATATTCCTATATATTCATTGTATTTTACCTTTCTTTTGGGGGAGGCTTAAATCATATTAATCTTTTATCTTATGTCTGTTTCAGTAAAACATCCATAAGATGTTTTGAAGACTGATTAAAACAGCTCTATTAACTTAAAATAATTATGTGAATTAAATAATTTCTTAGAAGCTAACAACATCCTCAGTCAAATTACTGTTTGGCATCAGGTGAGAAAATGGCCTATAAATTTATCGAGTTGTTCTTTTCAGTCTTTACATTAAATCTTTTTATGTTAATCTTTATGTTAAATCTCAATCTTTTCAGTCTTTATGTTAAAATTGGTGAATACTAACCAGAATTTTTATCCCAAAGAGTAAAAACAAAAATGCTTTTTTTTTTCTTCAAGATTTTATTTATTTATTTGACAGATAGAGATCACAAGGAGGCAGAGAGGCAAGTAGAGAGAGAGGAAGGGAAGCAGGCTCCCTGATGAGCAAAGAGCCCGATGTGGGGCTCGACCCCAGAACCCTGGGATCATGACCCGAGCCAAAGGCAGAGGCTTTAACCCACTGAGCCACCCTGGTGCCCCACAAAAATGCTTTTTGATTGCTACATTTTACAAATAAAGATACTGAAGTAGAATATGATTAAACACCAAGATCAAAATTATTTTGGGGGACGCCTGGGTGGCTCAGTTGGTTAAGCAGCTGCCTTCGGCTCAGGTCATGATCCCAGCGTCCTGGGATCGAGTCCCACATCGGGCTCCTTGCTCGGCAGGGAACCTGCTTCTCCCTCTGCCTCTGCCTACCACTCTGGTCTGCCTGTGCTCGCTCTCTCTCTCTCTCTCTCTCTAACAAATAAATAAATAAAATAAAAATCTTAAAAAAAAAATTATTTTGGAATAGAAAACAGACTCACCACTAGAACTCATACTTAATATTATTTTTTGCTACAAAATATTTTATGAACATATCAAAAGTTAACAAAATATGAAGAATCATTTCTGCCTTAAAAGTACAGACAATTGTCAATAAAACCGGGTTTGTTTTTTTTTTAAGGTATAGTCAAATAAGGTGGAGAAATGTTCTCTTTCCATCAAAGTTTGCTTGCCATTTGAACTACTCATTTGCAGCTAGTAGTGTGTTCACTGGATAGTTAGAAATTTTCGTTCACATGTATTTATTAGGACTGCCTTTCTTTTGTATGATTGTCTTTAATATTATATCCACAATACTTAGGTATTTTTCATTCAATCAAATAAGTATTTATTCATTTATTTAGCTTTTATTAATAATATGCCAAGGACTGAGATAGGCAATGAAGTGATCAAATGTTTAAAAGTGAATAAATTACTGTAATTCAACGTGATATTTCTAAAAATGAAGTCTGAACATGGTGCTAGAGGATGGAAGGGGAGAGAATGATTAATTCTTCTGGGAGAAAATCAGAAAAGTCCTCAGAATAAGTGCAATTTGAGATGTTGGAGTCTAAAGATTGCCAATCACACAACACATATCACACCTGTCCTGCAAATTCCGCTCTCTATTCCTAGTTAATTTGGTTTTTTTTTTCTCTTTTAAAGATTTTATTTATTTATTTATTTTTCAGAGAGAGCGAGCACAGGCAGACAGAGTGGCAGGCAGAGAGAGAAGCAGGCTCCCTGCCGAGCAAGGAGCCAGATGCGGGACTCGATCCCAGGATGCTGGGATCATGACCTGAGCCGAAGGTAGCCGCTTAACCAACTGAGCCACCCAGGCGACCCTAATTTGGTATTTTGATGTCTGTGGGTATTAGCTTCAGGATATCTAGGACTCCAGTAGTTTCTGAATCTGGTAATTTCCTTAGATAGCTAGGCGACTTGAATTTGTTCTGTATATAAATGTAAAGAAGTTTTTTTTAAAAATTTTATTTATTCATTTGACAGACAGAGATCACTAGTAGGCAGAGAGGCAGGCAGAGAGAGAGAGAGAGAGAAAGGAAAGCAGACTCCCTGATGAGCAAAGAGCCCGATGCAGGGCTTGATTCCAGGACTCTGAGATCATGACCTGAGCCGAAGGCAGAGGCTTAACCCACTGAGCCATCCAGGTGCCCAAATGTTAAAGAAGATTTTTAATTTTAATTTTCCCCTCCTACAATCTTCTAAATTTAATCCTTGAATCAAGAGTATTCAATTGAGCCATTCCCTGATAAATGCAGGACATATGCAATTTTACTAAAGAAATAAAATAACAAGTAACCAAGGTTAAGGATTGTCAGAAGTTTTTTATTTTGTTTGTATCATGTAAATCCAATCTGTGTGTGTCAAAAAACCTATATTGCAGCTCTGACCTCAGGAATATGTGAAAGAAATGTAGAAGAGATGTATCTGCCTTTACAAATTATGATTTCACCAATTACTGGTTGAACAAGTTCTGCGACAAGACTGCGACTAAAGTGACTAAGAATTCGGTTACACCTAGAGAGCCTTTTGTATTTTATTCTGCTGCTATCAAATAATTCTTTAAGAAAGTGAAAAAATATTAGTAAGGTGGTCAGATCATCCGATATGGCAATACACATAGTTGCTTTGGTAGCTGTTCAGTAGCATTAACTCTTAATTTCCTTAAATATGTTTTATTTTCTTTAACACGTCTCTTTATAAGAATACCATTATTCCCAGAAGATTCCATTGTTTTTGGTGCCTAGGGCAATTTCTTATTAAATCCTGAAGAATGCACCTTGCATTAAGCTGAGCCAAAATAGTAAAGTAAATTCAGTGACTAGCTCAAGGCATAGTTTTCTGACCTTCCCACTTGGGAAAATAAATATATTTTTTTAAATTTTAGAATTTCAGAGTATCTTAATATTAACATGAAGAGAATTCATCATGAATAGCTATTTTAATAAATGCCAAGGGAATTGTGTCTCAATGCTTTTCTCCTAAAATACTCTTGTGGATTATGAAGAGCATGGCAAAAGAGTATGGCAAAAGTAGCCAAGAGTATCTCTGATATATGGAATGTATATCATATACAAACAATTATTTTTCAAAAATAAATTACATATAAATTTTCACTCTAGATAGCTTACTGCAGTGTGGCCCATGCTATATTGTAATAAGTAAGCCTAAGAAACTGAATTCATTAGACTACAACAATTTGTACTACATTACATACCTAAAACATCCTTAATGTGAGTGCTTTAAATGTTATCTTTAAAGTGCTACTTATGTAGAGTCTATAATTTGTTAGTGACTATAAAATTATAAAAGCCCTCGGGCTTCCGACCATTCTTAATTCTTATTAAAAGGCAGCAAAAGCTAGTCTGGGAAATTCCAGTTGATTTACAAAGAAAATTAATGTGTTTTTCAATTCATGTGGCCCTGTAACTGTTAGGACAAGTGTGAAATATTTATATTTACATTCCCGAGTGCAGTAGGAACAGGAAGGAATGGTAACGGCAATTAACTGGACACTCTCCCGGCAGGCTTTGGGAAATACTATTAGATCTCCACCTGCTGGTTAGAAATTCCAGACTCACAGGGTATAATGCTAACTAAAATACATGGCTTTGATGATCTCCACCCTTCCTTTTCAGGTTTGCAACCCATCTACTTTCAAAAGGACTTGTGACAATTTATAGATTAAAACATCTGCATAATTAGAATGGTTAAAATGAACAAGTCAGGAAATGACAGATGCTGGCGAGGATGTGGAGAAAGGGGAACCCTCCTACACTGTTGGTGGGAATGCAAGCTGGTGCAACCACTCTGGAAAACAGCATGGAGGTTCCTCAAAAAATTGAAAATAGAGCTACCTTATGACCCAGCAATTGCACTACTGGGTATCTATCCTAAAGATACAAACGTAGTGATCCAAAGGGGCACGTGTACCCGAATGTTTATAGCAGCAATGTCCACAATAGCCAAGTTATGGAAAGAACCTAGATGTCCATCAACAAATGAATGGATAAAGAAGATGTGGTATATATATACGATGGAATACTATGCAGCCATCAAAAGAAATGAAATCTTACCATTTGCGACAACATGGATGGAACTAGAGCGTATTATGCTTAGCGAAATAAGTCAACTGGAGAAAGACAACTACCACATGATCTCCCTGATATGAGGAAGTGGAGATGCAACGGGGGTGGGAGTTAAGGTGGTAGGAAAAGTAAAAATGAAAGAAGATGGGATCGGGAGGGAGAAAAACCAAAAGAGACTCTTAATGTCATAAAACAAACTGAGGGGGGTGGGGGGAAGAGGGGTTGGGTGAGGGTGGTGGGGTTACATTATATGTTTAAATAAAGCTTAAATAAAGTAAAAAAAAAACATCTGCATAATTAAATACTTTGAGCTAGAGATCATTAGAAGACGGGCTGTATTTTATAATCGCTATTGCATTTCTCATAGCATATTAAATTTGGTATAAGTTCATTCCCCATAAAATCCTGCTTTAAAAACACTTACTAAAATAGAAGGAATAAGAAAATAAGAAAAAGGAAGTAACTAAACTAAAAATAAAAGGGTTAAGCCTCTTGTTATAGATAAAATCTGCATTTTATATTCAAAAAAATGAAAAGGTTAATAGTAAACTTATGACATAATTCTAAATAAAACTTGGCATAATTTATCAGGCTTTGTATTATGTGAAATAAAAGTATATTCAATTTCTCTGTCCATCAAAACATACCACAGTTAACTTTGATAGAAAAGTAATCAGGCAACAGAGAATTTCAGGGCCCTAAGTAAACCACAGGGAGATTAATACATTATTCTGATTATTTTACTCTTCTTCATGTCTGTGTCTTCTTTTTTTTTCCATTTCTTCATCTCTCAGTTAAGTGATATATGATAATACATATGTACTTGACATAATGATGGGTGACCAAGACTTGGAGAGTAAAAGCTTACATTAACTTATCTTATAATGAATTGTCCAATTACAGCTATTATATAGCTCTATTAGCTTACCAGAAAGTATAAATAAGGTTATATTTAACTCAGTACCAGATCTGACAACCAAACCTATGTTCTAACATCCTTTTCTCAATAAATTGAATATACCAGAGCTTTAAGGCTCGAAGCTTCCCTTTAAAAAAGATCTTTTGACATTTTTGTTTAAGCAGCTCTTGGCTTATGTTTGGATATTAGGACTTCTACAAATCCCTCGAGTAATCAAAGATTTGGCTACATATGACTGTATTTGTGGTATTCTATGAAAGATCCAGAAAACTGTTAATGAGAATTGCTAAATAAATACTAAAGTAGGGGCGCCTGGGTGGCTCAGTGGGTTAAAACCTCTGCCTTCAGCTCAGGTCATGATCTCAGCGTCCTGGGATGGAGCCCCGCATCGAGCTCTCTGCTCGGCGGGAAGCCTGCTTCCTCCTCTCTCTCTGCTTGCCTCTCTGCCTACTTGTGATCTCTGTCTGTCAACTAAATAAATAAAATATTTAAAAAAAAATACTAAAGTATCTCTTAAAATTATTTTTGTCAAACCATTATGTGGTAGGAAGTTTTCTGCTGGAGTGCATTTACATGTGGTTGCTGTAATGGATAACAGGAAAAAAAGAAATCCACCAGAGGACATTTCCATCTCTTCCCAGAATCATGGTATCCCAGACAACACACCAATCTCAGGAGTACCAATATATTTTTTTAAATATATGGAAAGTATCAACATTATTCACCTCTTACTGATTATGAAATTCCCAAATGGTAAGATTCTTATCAAAGCAAACCCTGAAACATCTAGCTTTTAAGCTACTTCATTCCAGGGGGAAAAAATGTCATTTAAAAATAAGAGTACCAGGGGGCACCTGGATGGCTCAGTGGGTTAAAGCCTCTGCCTTCAGCTCAGGTCATGATCCCAGGGTCCTGGGATCCAGCCCCACATGGGGCTCTCTGCTCAGCGGGGAGCCTGCTTCCTCCTCCTCTTTCTCTCTCTGTTTGCTTCTCTGTCTACTTGTGATCTCTGCCAAATGAATAAATAAAATCTTTGAAAAAAAAATAAGGGTACCAGTTAGTAATGGATTATATGCAAGTCACTCTAGCATAGTATTTCAATCACTTCAGTATTTTTATCTCCCCCCCAAAAAGTATCAGAAATGAGGCATGAAAAGCTATTAACTAAATCATTCAGACATTGAATAGATGTTGTCAGTTTGTTCTTTCAATGGAAATAATGAAAAACTGATTTATTTATAACTGCAAATTATAATAATACACCTTCATTTTCTACTTTTTCTAGTATATTATAGAAATTTTGTAATTGTCTTATTTCATACCTGATTTGAAATCATATGCTTCCATAAAAATTCTTCTTTCCCAGACTTTTCTTTAATTTCTCTTGGGTGGGGTGTAATCAAAATGTTTTAACTGACTTAGTTCCCTTCTCTTATTTTTTCTTTCAATTTTCGGTCTTTTCTGCTAATAGAATTGATCTATACCTTAAGTTTATGCAACAGAAACTGAAATCTGAATTTTAAATATATGCAGAATACATTTATATAATCACTATAGAGTGAATCTTGTCCGCACTTATTTGGTCAAGTTTGCCTTGTTTTCTTTCTGAGACAGGGTGAGCAGGAACAGTTACTAGAGACTGGTTTGTACTTCAAAGAGAAGGAATTCTTGGTTTTAAGAATCAGGGCAAGAAGACATATCTTATCCTATTTTCCAATATTTTTTAGAGTAGAGAGGAACATTTCCCTCTCCAACCCTGAAGTCAATTTTCTCTTTTCTAGACATTCAGTTGTTTTGTTTTTATTTTTATCTTGCTGCATAATATGGTACATATACAGTGGACTCTGCCTTCCACATGTAATACAGTTCCATATAAGAAAAAAGCCTATGGGAATATGCTTCTACATTTACTTGGAACTATCGTTGAGGAAAATACCCATCACATTATGGAACACACATTTTTAAAAAACATGAGAGAGATGAGAAATGTATTTTAGAGCTAGATCCAGGAAAAATTACCCCTGAGAAATGGTTGTACCTTATCCCCAGTGAACTCTAGAGCCCTGTAACACATCTTATCTCCTTTACATCTCAGCTCAGAAACTCTGAACTGGGTTATACTTGATAACATGGTAACCAGGCAAGCTTTCCTGTTGAGTGTCCTGGCTTTCTCTTTTTTAATATTGTTTATTTCTTCATTTGTAATCCTATTTTCTTTTTCATTTTATTTCATATGTATTTTGTTATAAGAAGTCTCAAATTATTTGGGGGGGGAAGCAAAAAGTATAAATAAGGAAGTAAATTAGAGTTGTTATTCTGAAAGCATTTTAGATTCTTATTGCAATGGTGGTATAATCTGAAATTTGGAATGCTCTTTTTTTTTCCTCATGCCCACTTTCCACCATCCCATCATTAAGCCATCTTTAGACTTTGAGTTCCTTAATTTGAATCTCACATATGAACAGTTAAAAAAAACTTATGGGTATACACACAAACACAACATACTTCTTTCATACACTGTTCTTCAGATATAAAAATGGCTAAGAAAAGCAGGCATATATTTAAAGATATCTTTCACTAGTAGAAACATTCTCAGGTACAGTTTAAAGAGACCAGGAAAGTGTATTTTCAAAAGAGCTAACTAGGGTTGAAAATGAAGCTCTCAACAATCTTTTGTTTTAAAGTATTTTCTTTGTATAAGCCAAACCTATAGAGGTTGTCATTAAGTGGCTCTTAACATTTTTAATAGTAAATTTTTCCTTGTTTTACTAACTCTTGAGTTAACCTAATTATAGCTTGCAGATCATAAAGCATGACAACTATAGTCCAAACACTCATTCTTCCACTTTCCCTGATAGCCTAAGCCCTTCTTTCTATTCTTCTAATCCCAGCCCCAATTAAAGAAGTAGTTTTTCAAGTACATCCAAGTTTATCCACGCAAAAATATTTTCAGCATGATTTCATGATAGTATTTAAAGTGTCTCCTTCCACTTAATTTCAAAGAATTGGGGTAATATGTTATTTGGAATCTGAAACTTAAAATGTTTGGTTTTGGTGCCATATTAATAAATTATGAAAATAAATATGAATAAAAGCTTCAAAATTTGGATTTAAAATGAATGCATTTTTCATATTTTATCCAAAATTTAATCATGATTAACTTCAGTTTGTAATCCCTAAAAATTAATATGAAGAAGAGTAAACAAAAAATTTCATGTATAACAATATATAAATTCATTCACATGTAGCATTTCATGTGTTTATGAAATGTCTTTAAACCAACTGCCAGATTTATAAAGCATGCAATAAAGACAAATATTTAAAATATAATAATTCTCAATTGGCAAGCAAATTCCATCTTTACTTGAATGCTTTAGTACCCCACTACTCCTTAAAGTCAGAGAAAAGAGATCAGATACAAGAAAAGGAAAATCAAGAAAATGTTTATCAAAATATGCATTCTGTTCCCAATTACTATATAATTCCTATTTCACAACTGTCTTTAAAAAATTTTTTAAGAATAAATGGGTATCTGTATACTAGCTATATATCTACAACCAATACATTTAACAAGTTAAATTTTTGGAATATAAGACCTCTCCATTCAGTTTTGAATTACACATAGACAAGGTTGTATTAGACAACCTTAGACAAGTATTACATTTTAATCCTGTTTAAAGAGTATAATCTTTGTAAAATCAGAGATGGCTTCTTCATAAAGTGAATTTATGAACCTGTGCAATATAAAAATATAAATAAAAATCTTATTTAAGTGAATTAGTAAGACTAGTTCATATAAAATATATCTATTCTAAAAGTCTCTAAAATTTTTTTCTTGTTTTTCTGGATGTCATTAATTTTTGTTATAAATATGCAATTGGAACTACATTACTACCAGGACACACATAAAGCTGGGTAAAAAATTTGAATTAATGGTTTTTTATATTTTTTCCAAATCCTAAATACTTAAAGATGTAATAAATACACTATGAGTAACTCATCACAGTCATAGTTCTCGGGGGGGTGGTGTATGTGTGCCTGTGTGTATGTGTGTGGTGGGGGGTGGGGGACAGGGGCCTGCAGTGGAGAGGGATACCACCTTCTATGCTCTTTCTTGGCGTTTCTCTGCTAAGAATCAATCCTGAAGAGTATTATGTTTCAATTATTCCCCTATAAAAAAATCTCAGATCTTGGTTTGGGACTGAAACTGCGTTCAATGGAGTATAATGCAGCTTTGGATTAATCCCAATCAGAAAGATTCCAAGGAAAAACCTGAGTCTGGTAAAATTTAAATATGGGTATCCCAGAAATTATATCATATATCTAAGAAGCCTATAGTAACCTGTATTGGAAGATCTTGTATGTGTTAGTTAAGAACCTCCATATGTCTCTCATAAAAAGCCCAGGTCATATCACTAGAAGCTACTTTGGTCTATACACACTATAGACTCCATCTTTAGTTCAATATTTGAGTAAATTCAAAAATACAGCAATACCACCTATCTGTGCCTCACCCAAAGGCCACCTGGAAGCAACTAATCTTTGTACAAGAGTTCAAATGAGACAATTATGAACACTCAGGTGATCATGAAAGTGACCATGGGAAAAATAAGGGAGAGAGAAAGAGATTCACCAAGTATACTGTAGATGTCATTTTTTTCCAATAACAAATTTACACCTATACTTTTAAAAGAGTGGGGAGGGTGAGAAAGAAGCAAAAACTGTATCCTCATATCCTAGAAGCAGAATGGGATTCTCCCATAAGACAGAGCTGCTCCTTTAGTGGTTTCATAATAACAGTCCACCTGACACTTGCTAGGTCAAAATATTCAAATAAACACCTGTAGAGAACTTTAGCAGCTTAATCCTTTCTGCTTGCTCCTTTATATTACTTTTTTAACTTACATTCCTGCTGAGTATTCATATGTGCCTCATAGATATTTGACAAAAAACAAAGTAGTTATGCATTTTTTTAAAAATTTTCTCCTACCATGTTAAAGAACAATGAGCCAGATCCAACTAGATGAATCAACTATTCCCTAGGTCTAACTCCAGGAGTTGTATTAATTTCCTTTGCTGCAGTGGTATAATAACTTACTATAAATGTCTTAAATTACAGCATTTGAACATGTGCCAGGAAATAATACTTTTCCCCAAAGCAGATGAATCATGCACCTGAAATACATAATGCACCTTGAAGGTGCTTATAATTCTTCCAAGGAGTGACTTATCCACATGAGAAAATGTTGACCGTTTGATTTGAATGGTGACCTTCCAACAGAAATGAAGAGCATTTCAAGATTTTTGAAATGTTATTATTAAAAATAAATTTAAATAAATATTTAAAGTAGATAAACACAGGAGTTTCTCTGATAATGCCTCCCACAGGAGGCAAGAAGGCTAGGGATCAATAATAATAATGACTTTGGCTTCCTTCCCTGAATTTGTATAGAAAGACTCTTCTTGTATGTAGACCCTTTTCATTACTCTCCAAAATAGCTCAAATATCTATGAGAGAATCTGGTTGGATTTGAGAGTTTTAGAGCAGGTGATATTAAAGTTAATATAAGATAAACATTCAATAGCACAGAAAAACTCAGTGTTATTTAAGTACAAAGAGTCCAAATAAATCTGATTATCCAAAAGCCTAACCACTCAGAAGTCAGTGTTGGAAATCAACATATATGCTTTGTGATCTTGTTTTCATGACTGATATAGATCCATGAGATAAAAGAAAAACTAAAAACCACGTAAATAACTATAATTTAATATGCATTATGTATGTGTGTATTGTTATATCTATTGGATTCTGATAAATATAGTGTGCTTCTAGATTTATGTACCCATTCAACACATATTTATAGAAAAGTTCACTAGTATTCAAATCACTGTTAGAGATTTAAAAAATTAGATTAGATACAGATGGTCTAAAAGAGGCTTAAAGAAGAATGCATGTCAAAATTCAGAATAAATGGGACAGAAAAATTTTAATTATCCATAGTGGAAAATAATAATAATAAAAACCTAAGCCAGACTTCACTGGAATGAACAACAGAGTAAAAAGTAGAACCCTGGCTCTGATCTGTGTGACCTTCATTCATCAAGGTCAATTCATCTTTTGGGCTTCTGCTTCTTTATCTGAAAAATGAGGGAAACCATGTGAACTTCACAGTCCTTTCTAGCTCCAACATTAGATAAAACTCTACTCTATAAGCTTGATTTAAACCAGAAGGTGCAAACCTCATTCTTCACTTGTAATGGCTTCACTGATGAATAGCAATGTCAGCTAAAATGAATTCCATCCCTTTTTCCTTCCCTGACTCCAATTTGATAAAATAGCATTGAGACACTGGGACTCACAAAAAGACAAAACTGTAACCAAAACAATGATACTGGGATTATAGAATTATAGAATTATTGTTTCCACAACCTAACATTTTGAAAATAGGTGATAAAGACAAACAATTAAAAGAAGAATAGACAAGTGGAAATTGAATGAAAACAACCAGGAGACAAGAATATAAAACTGTTTTCTTGTTTGAACTTTTTAAAATATTGAATGGTGATATTTCATTCATAATTTTTTTTTAATGTGGCAATTCCATTATGGAACCATGGCAACCAAGGGATAAAACGGTAAAGTTGTATCATTAATTTGAAAATGTCTTGGTTTGAAAAAAGCTTGGTAGTAAAATCAAGGTTAAATGAAATATCATGAAGCTCGGCAATTAGGTTAATAATGAGGTGCCTCAGGGATCAGTGCTAGCACAGGTGTTCAATATATTTATTAATGATTTAGAAGAGTTGTGAATAATATAGAAGCATGTTTGGATAACTTCAAAGATATTTATAGCAATCAAAATGGGTGAATGACTGCTTTTCTTGACCCATTCAAGAGCAATTATTTAACATATTACAGCAAATAATCAACCAGAACAAATTAATGTGAAGTGGATGGAATTACCCAAGTCTTCCTAATATGCTAATAGCTACTGAAATAGTTACTGTCTTTCAGACAAGAGTGGGCAGATATACGAAGACATCTGTCCAGTAAATAACTCTTTGTGAAAAAAGGGATCCTCAAATAGGCTGGAGTAAAAGATAATGTGAGAATAATTATCTAAATCAATAAGCAATGCTGAAAATTTTTACACACCAGAATCTTGTTCTATTGAATGGAGTTGATTTATAAAACCACACCCTGGGATTGTCTGGTGTTTTATCTGGCAATATTCTAAATGATTTCCTATTATCATCCAATCCTCTCCACCCATTCACTGGAGTTCCCAGATGCCTCTCAGGTGGGAATGAATTATATAAGGGCATCCCCTTCCCACCTCTGCTTTGCTCTGTTCTAAGGGATTTCAATGACATTAACTCTTATGCATTAATCTTCCAAAGCTGAAGATCTCAAGGTTTTAGAAAAATTAAATGGGATTCCTTTTCACAAGGAAACAAATACCATTCAGTAGCATGAATCAGCTTAAATTCTCCCCATACCCTGAGGTTATTTAATTATTGCACATACAGATAATCTTAAATGTAGCATAGTTTCAATTAAAATTCACTCATTCAAAAATATTTCCTGAGTTCCCATTTTATCTAAGGCATAGTAGGAATGAAAAGAACTAAGAAAACACAGAGATTGCCCCAACAGAATTTAGAAAATCATGTCACTCCACTCATGAACTAATAAGCATTTCTCAATGCTGGTCCATATTGATCACATATAAATATGTAATTTCATAATAAATTTATATATTAAAATTAACAAGAACCAGAATTGTTTCTGTAGGAATATATGATAACATTTTTAAGGCTAGGAACCATTTTCTGCTACCACTTTTCTTTCCTACCAGGAGGAAAATATGTTGACTGTTGTATTAACTTTCTCATTTGAAATTTAACTTAGATATTCCTCCAAATTTCAGAGAAAAAAAAAAGATTTTTCTTTTTTCTAGCCTGTTTGGGACAAGGCTGGTAGGCCAATAAGAGTGAAGCCAAATACTAATACAAACATTGAGCTGTATCTAACTTAGCTCTACAAAATTACCCATCAGTAAATCCATTGACAGTATGGAGATCTATGTGAAGCACGGTGAGAATTATTTTTTTTTTTAATTTGGTCAAGCATCTTTATTCTCTGTACATACCCACCAGAAATTTCAGATGTAAACATTTAAAATAATACATCCAAAGTCTCATAAGCATTTCATAGACTCTCAGAATCCAAAGTTAAGTAGGACCTTAAACTTTCTGCTTGAGCCACACATTTTCTCTACATCATCGACACATCACCACCAGAGATTTTTTTTAAAACTCATTAATAAAGTACAGACTCATGCTAAAAGGTAAACTTTGAGTAATTAAGTAAACTATGAACCTTTGTTAGAAGCTCAAACATATTTATTGATGAAATTTACTAGAAGGTTTGGAACTATCTGAAAAATAAAATTCACAATTTGGAGAATAATTCACAAATAAGAGGTGTAACAGATTTGTTAATTTTTCCTTTTAGATCTTTCAGTAGCAGTGAGATATTCTGCCATGTGATTTAAGTATAATTTTATCAAGAGAAAACAAGTAGTGAATGAGAAGGTGGTCAAGTGTAAACAGTATATCAATCATGCTGGTATTTTTTTTTTTAAAGATTTTATTTATTTGACAGACAAAGATCACGAGTAGGCAGAGAGGCAGGCAGAGAGATAGAGGAGGAAGCAGGCTCCCCAGCAAGTAGAGAGCCCGATGTGGGGCTCGATCCCAGGATCCTGGGATCATGACCTGAGCCGAAGGCAGAGGCTTTAACCCACTGAGCCACCCAGGCGCCCCATGCTGGTATTTTTAAGCATCAGCAAATTTAATTCCATCTCTAGAGGAGTAAGCTCATACTTTAAGATATGTAGTATATCATATTTTAGTATATCATATTATATTATTTAAGATATGCAATATACCATATTTATTTTTTTTAAAAATTTAGAATGTGCTTTGATTATAAAATATTAAAAGAATTTCCCGTTTGATTTCCTATGTAGACAGAAAGTAATGATGTCCCCAGTGCAAATCAGAGCATTTAAAAACAAAACATATTTCTAAAAATAAGAATATTTCACATCTCTGCCCTAGATAAAGAGATCTGTCATGATAAAACTAAAAAAATCTGAATCAGATCTAAAAATATGAAAGCACACAGGAGAGGAATACAGAGTTTTGTGTTGATTTGCACTGAGAAGACACATCTGCTTTTTTTGCTCAAAACTGAATCTATAATGACTAAATAAATTTCATGGCCTTTCACTTAATTCCAGTTTTTAAATGTTAGCCAATTAATATGAAATTATTTTTCTACTTGCATTGCCCATTGTGTAAAATCAAGTGAACAACTCAAGTTATGTTGATTAAACATTTTTATTATCCTATATTACAATGAAAATCAGTCACATTATCAGACTATACAGTATTTGACTCTACAAACTCACTCTGGTGAAGCAAGGTATACATACTTTTTTAAAGATTTTATTTTATTTATTTAACAGAGAGAAATCACAAGTAGGCGGGGGGTGGGGGAAACAGGCTTCCTGCTGAGCAGAGAGCCCGATGCAGGGCTCGATCCCAGGGCCCCGAGATCATGACCTGAGCTGAAGGCAGAGGCTTAACCCACTGAGCCACCCAGCCACCCCTCAAGGTATACACATTGGTTTCAGTATATACATAGACTCTTCAAGGTCAAACAGCAAGGTAAGGGAAGAGTACCTTGAATGAGTATTAATAGTCTCCTGTACCATGGCTTCTGGTACTCTGTACTTCACAGGAAGTTATATGCTATTTGAAAATCTTCTGAAACTGAAAGAAATTTCTGATGCCCGAATGGAGCAGTCAAGAAAATTGAGCACCATCAAGAAAATAGAAGACTCGAGATTTCTGGACACACTCTGCATGACAATGAGAGTTACAAAAGAGAAAAGAGAACAAAAAGATTCCACCTACCACATATATCTTGTTTATTGACCATTTTTGTGATGAATACAATGGGAACATGCAGGCTGATGAGATTCCTTTACTGTACAAAGGGAAGTTATCCTTGTTTTATAATGTATATCATAATTCTTTCCTAAACACAGGGACTACATTTTAGTTGCTATTCAACTGTGTGGAGAAAGAACTGATGTTGGGGGTGTTGAGTCACATATTGTACCCTTGAGGTACAAATGAAGCACACTTATTGCTCGTAGTCACTAGTTGCTAGATTTCAAATAGGGACTGGGATTTTAAATATTTCAGAAAGAATTTCTCTCAAGGTCTCTATTGTTACTGTATCTTTTTAGATTTTACCACAGCAATGACACTCCCTAAGATCCAAAATTCACAAAAAAGCATCTTTTGAATGCCTTACATCTTCCCTGGTTCTCAATTTCTTAAACCAATGGTAGTTCATCAGAACTCTCCCAGTTGGTCTATTGTGACATAAAGCTGCATTTTAAACCATTTTCTATATTATAGTTTTTTGTTTTTTTTTTTAACAACTGATGAAATTTTGGTCAGTCTTGTCAACAGTGCTCAGTATAGGCACTGTAGTAATTACCAGCTTTGTAAGGAGTATGTGGAAAGCACAGACATTCTGGCCATGAACTCATGGATAGACACCAGAATGAATTGTAAATAGAGAAAACCTGATAGGAAATTAAAGGCATCAAACTGTAAACAGTGACCACAGAGCACCCACTGCATGGGTGAGGCAATGGCATCTGAAAGGACTGTTAGCCCCAAAGTACCACCTCCACAGATCATGGAAACTTTGATTCATTCCTCTAAAATACTGTCTACAATACAATTTTAGTTGAAAGTAGCATAGTTAGGACAGAAAATACATTACAGGCGTGCCTGGGTCTTTCAGTCAGTTAAGGGTCTACCTTCAGCTCAGGTCATGATTCCAGAGTCCTGGGATCAAGGCCTACGTTGGACAATTTGCTTGGCAGGGAGCCTGCTTCTCCCTCTCCCTCTGCCTGCCACTCTGTCTACTTCTGCTCTCCCTCTATCTGTCAAATAAATAAATAAAATCTTTTAAAAAAAGAAAAAAAGAAGAAAGTACATTACAATATAGTTTATAGTAACTCACTACTAGTGAGTAGTGAGTTGGCTACTCATTAGCTAGCCCAATGATGTTAGCCAAAGTACAAGTTCCAATGAAGCAAAAAGATCTAAACAGCCAAAGTGTCCAGAGAATCAGGCTGGTGCTGGGCTTGAAAAAATACAAGGCAACTGCTAATGTCAAGTGACCGTCAGCCTCAGCGTCTGCAAAATAGGAAGTAGTGAGAACCCAGATGAATGAAAGAGCAGTTCTCTTATCTAAAAGGAGCAGCTACCACTGAGCTCCAGAGGGCTGTTGCCAAACAGGACTATTGGTCCACATCTGCTGCTTTCTCTAGAGAAACCAAAATCTAAAATTTTTGTGGGAAATTTCTAATTTTTGAGTGTTAGAAATGAACTCATTATTTTTGTGTAATATCCTGTGGATCAATACTGTTCAGGGCTAATCAAATATGGCTGAGTGACAGATCTGGCCATTTCTCATCTAGAGCATGGAGAAAGAAAAGAGAGGTCCCGCTATGTCAAGGGTAGGTTCTAGGCTGTCAACTGAAGAGACCTATAAGGGCTCCAGATAACATGTTTTCCTAGAAGAAAATGTACTCACAAGTAAATACCCTTTTCAGAAAGTATACACTATTTTGGATGAAGTTTTTAAAAATTATTTATTTATTTTACCCTGTCTTGTGCAAGAAAGGATGTAAGGTAACATAAAATTTTCAATGGGATAATATTAAAAATAAATTATGAAGGAAAGACCTAAAAGAAATTATGGTAGTAAAAACAAATTAAAGTACATTAAATGCATCCTGAATATAGTCAAAAGAATAAATTTTCATTAACTATTTATTTATAAAACTAAGTACTATGTACATGGGGAAGGAAGGAGGTTTCATTATTTTGCAAAGTCAATTTGCTTTTTTTTTTTTCAAAATACAATTCAGTCTTCAATGTGGATAAATACATTTGCTCATAACTAATAAAGTTTTAAATGTCTGAATAAAGGAGAATTTTTATATAATTTGTTTGTTTAGAGTCTATGCTTTTACAGTTGAAAAAAAAAGTGTTATTTTTAAAGGTTATCTTTGTGAGCCAAAATAGTACAGATCCCTTCCTACTTAGGATTTTAATACTCCCTTGGATAAAAGGGAAAGATTTTTCAATAATAAGAAAAGGTACTATGAATTACAGAAGCATTGGTCTGATGAGGCCATATACAGGATATATTACCAGCAATATCCCAACCTAATGTGTCAGAATTGTACAGCTCTTTTAAAAAGCAACATTAATAAAAAGTAAGCACTTCTATCAAGATAAATTGATTGCTGTTTGTTGTTATTCTAAAGAAAAGGAAAAAAATAAGGATGATGCTTTATTGGTAGTGGCATTAGTATATTCCAGTCTAATTTCAACCCCAAATCCAGACCATTAAGTACAATTTGGAAAGGGTCAGCTCTTGGAGTATCAGAGGATGTACAGCCCATATGTAATGAAGAAATATTCCTACAAATCTGTGGCTGAACATCATGCATTCTGATAAACCAAGCAGAGAAGCTGGAATTAACTAGGGAAAAGTCTCTATCTCCTTACCCAGTTAGTGAGCTATATAGCCACAGGGACTAGGTCTCTGCATTTAACTTTTTTAACAAATATTTATTAAGTACCTACTACTTGACATATGCTAGTCCTAGAAAAAAAAAAATCATTCCATGAACTACAGGTAAATTCATGCCAAATCAAAGGGCTCTATTCTATGCAGAAAGTCAATTTACCACTGAAGCATAATGTAATTACCATAACAGTTTCAGTTCATCAAAATCATTGTTTAATTTTATTTTTAAGACCAAAAAAAGCTTGTTATCACAAATCATTAACACAATAACATGCTACTAGACATTTGAACATCATTTCCTTAATCCATCTCCACTTCTAAATTTACAACCTTATCCAGTAAAAATCAACTTCTAAGTAACACCTTGGAGCACTGCAAAATGTTCAACTATAAAAGTTAAAGTAAATTTTCACAGCGTGATCTACTTATTGAGAAAGAAAAACATATGCACTTCAAAAATCTCCAGTAGCCAGGAAGGAAAGTAAAAATGTGTGCTTTGTAATCTTCAATTAATCAGATCATTTAATTCATGAGGATAGTTTCTTCTTTTCCCTCTAGTATTCTAGTTAAATGCTTTAAGGTATATTATAAAGATTTCATTTTAAGGGTGGTAAACAGCTCTAAGGACAAAAAGAGAGGAACTGGAATCTAGTATCAACTTTGTTATCAATTACAGATATGTACATACATATAAACATATACACATTTTGTCTGTGTGTGTGTGTGTGTGTGTGTGTTTTCATCCTTTGGAATTACATCTCTAAAACTGAGAAAGTATATGGTGCTCTCATATCTCTAAAATAAGGATTTTCAAATTGCAGACTTCAAACAAGCATCACCTAAGAACTTGTTAGAGGTCCAAATTCTCAGGCCCAACCCCAGACATACCACATCAGAAACTCTAAGAGCAGGGACCAAAAGTCTGTATTTCTGCATAGAGGAGATTCTAATGAGAATTAATGCTCCAAAAGCAAAGAGTGACACTATACAAAATTATCATGCTTCAGTCATAAGGTTTAAGTAACAAATTGTAGAATTATTAGTTACAATTCCAATATTGATATAATGTGTTAAATTAGAAAAGTTATTAAGTGCTATACAAGCTCATGGTCACTCTTATACTTAAGATTAATGATAGCCAGTCTTCTGTCTTTCTGTCTCTCCCTGTCTCTCTCTCTATTATCTATAAGTGAATGAGGAATACATGGTAAACACCTTTTATCCCCAATTGTAAAAAACGAAACAAATACAAAACCAGATGGGGAAATAATGCAAAAATCGACTTCAAGGTTATATTTCTTACACAGAGAATAACCAATTTCCAGGCACTTGCTGTGCATGCATAACCTATAATTAGAACTATTTCATAGTAAACTATCTTGAAAAACTAGTAGTATCCACAGAAATAATCCACTCAGTACTCCAAATTTTATAGTAATGTCTTCCAAAATAACAGAATGCATTACACATTTTTACTAGTATATAAAACTATCATAGATCCATCCTTCCCAAATACTGATAATTCATGTCTAACCCATTCAAAACTTATGTAAATTAATCATATTAAATAGTTGTTTTCTTCACATACAGATAAATTTATTTGCCAAGAGGCTTACAAAATATTATTACTATGACCCATACTGAATACAAACCAAAGATTATAACCAGTAATGTTGGCATTAGTGGCCAAAGGGGCAGTTGCAGTTTTGTATCAACAAGGGATGAACAGGCCTCTCAGACAGGAGGCTTGGGCAAAATCATTTATCAAGTTAAGCCAGGTGAATCTGTAATCAATGACCAGAGTTTTGCTGGAACTGCAGTGCCTCATAGGAAGCAAGTTGAATTATGAGCTACAGAAGAGCACACTGATTGTTGCTTTAATCTGTTTATTTCACCAAGTAGAATAGGAATCTAGAGTGGAGTTTAATTGTAAACACAGGTAACTACTATAACTTCAATTATATAAGTGGAAAAAACCAGCAACAGTGCTAAAGATTCTATCAGCCAGTTTGTATGGCCTGGGTGAAGTGTGAAATGGGAAATGTTAATCTATTCTGTCCTCAAGAGCTCAGAGGTCCCCAGTACAGCCCAGTATAAGAGCAACTAGTTTTGTTGAGGGTGATTATGGGATTCAAAGATGTGCATTTTCACAAAATATGACCCTTGAAAGAAAGATGACTACTTCTGATGCTTATTTAAGGAAATGGTGGAAGAAAACCTGGCTATATTTAACTTTCTGAGACACAGTGCATTGATCTCCAACAAGTCCTTCTGTAAGAGTAATTTAAATTTTTTTTTTCTTTTCTACTAACTTCGGAATCCAACCTCTGATCTTTTCCATGGATCAATAACACCATGCAATGCCATTCATAGCTAACATAAACAAGTCCTTTTTGTAGTGAAGGATATAATAAAAACGAGAAGAAATACTACTTCTATTTTGTATCTTTCTTGAGAAGTTAAATCTAGTGAAGAATCTTTGACATGGTTATAGAATAACAGATCAGCTGGACAAAAAGAAAACAGAAAAAATCACTTGTAAAAATACAAGAATTATAATTATTACTCAGTTTCTTTTTCAAAGAAAACCTTCACGCCAGCAATTTATTCAACATATCCTAACTACCAGACTAATATATGCTAACTAAATAGTACATACAAAGTATAGCTGAGTAACTGACTGTAAACCAAACCTCCCAACAAGATCCATATACCTTGGGGTGAATCCACCTTGGTCAATAAATGGTTAACAGTGAAGACTTCTGGGCCTTGCTGGATGGTTCAGCTAGATGGGTGCTCTGGGAAGCCAGATAATGAATGACAAACAAGTAAATTGGGAAGCCAGTCACGAACTGTTTTGGGATTTTCTGTCTTTATTTTTGCTTTTTCTTCTATTTGGGAATGAAAGCTTTTTTACTAAAATTCTCCACTAGATTACAATCAGTCCTCATGACACAACTATAGTATATAATTTTTGCCTAACAATTCAAGCTAGCAAAAACTAAATGTCCATTTCTATTTATTCCTTTGCTAATAAATAATTATCATCTTCCTCTATTTTGATGTATTTTATGTGTTTATGTTTAGATTTTAACTAATTATAAATACACATTATATTTATTAATTTTCTAAATAGTGCACATTCAATGAAAATGAAAATAATAATGATTCAATATATAAATAACAGGGGTTCCAAAGCCTGTGACTCATACTCCCACAGTCAGAGATATAGTGTGGTTCTCTGTAACCCCCACAAAACAATCAGACTTCAGATCACTCTCTAACATCGGAGTTTCAACACTGGCAATATACCTAGGGATAACACTGTATGTCTAGAGTCCTGTCCAGATGTAGCTGTACCAAGTTCAATCCAGTACGTTTTCAATCTCTCTTTAGGACCTAATCTCATCCTCCTCATCTTCCATATTTTTTCAAAGATTTTATTTATATATTCATTCATTCACTCATTTATTTATTTGACAGAGCTCTCTCTGTAAGAGAGGGAACACCAGCAGGGTGAGTGGGGGTGGGAGAAGCAGGGCTCCCATTGAGCAGGGAGCCCAATGCGGGGCTTGATCCCAGGACTCAGATCATGACCTGAGCCAAAGGCAGATGTTTAATGACTGAGCCCCCCAGGTGCCCTTCACCTTCCATATTATATCTATAAAAAATAATAAACATTTCCTTCACCTTCTGATTTAGAGTCATCGTTACCAAGTCAGTAGGAAAGAACTTAAACTATGAACAGAATGTTTACAATTCTATGTATATATATGTGTATACACATATATATACATAGAATTGTTATATATATATAGATATATATAGATCTATATATATCTATATATATATGTTATTATTTGATGTACTTAGGTACATCAAAAAGAGCTTAGGTTGAATCATTTACATTCATTATCCACATTATTACTGCACAAGCTTTTCCTCCTATGTGCTCAACCTAGCAAATGAGACTAGCCAGTTGCTCAAAGTCAAACTTTGGGAATCATTTCTGACTCCTCCTCATCCTCATCCCTAGGTCTTATTAACCTCCACATCTTCTAAAACCCAGATTTAACCTTGTGAGGACTAATTTCATGTGTCAACTTGACTAGGCCACAGGGTGCCCATACATTGGTATATCCCAACAAACATTATTCCGTGTGTTTCTGTGAGGCTGTTTTTAGATGAAGTTAACATTTAAATCAGCTGAGTAAAGCAGACTGGTCTCCCTAATGTGAGTCTCATCCAATCAGTTGAAGACCTGAAGAGAACAAAACAGTTGAGTCTCTTACAATGAAGAGGGAATTCTTGTCTTTTGGCCTTTGAACTGCCTTTAGACTCTAACTGAAACATCAGCTCTTCCCAGGTCTCAAGACTGCCAGACTCTGAACTGAAACCACACCATCAGCTCTCCTGATTCTCAGGTCTTCAGAGTCAGATAAGAACTAAACCATCAATTCTTCTGAGTCTCTAGTTTGCCAACTCACCCTGCAGATCTTGGGACTTGCCAATCTCAGTAACTGTGCAATCTAATTCCTTTTAATGAAATAAAATTCATTCTCTCTCTCTCTCTCTCTCTCTCTCCCTCACATGATTCATATAAATCAGAAATGACCTTATAATTTAGTGGTTAATTGTCTCCAGTCGTGTACTTTTGAATGACCTCCCTCTTGAATAGGAGAGATCCTATTCATTCTGTTCCTTTGGAGAACTCTAATACAAATCTCTTAAACCTCTCTATTCAGCTTTTCAATAATTTCAAACAGTCAGGTTCAACTGAACATCATCTCTTACTCTGACTACTATAACAGCTTCCTAAATTGTTTTCAACATCTATTCTGACCTCATTCCAATAAGGTATGTTTGCTATATGTGGATACCTGAATAACGTGGGTCCTATCTGATATCATAAAGCCACAATGGAGATCAAGTAGCCTCTATTCATCTACAATACAGTTATCTTTATAAGGTTTATTTCTGTCTATGATAGTATATCTTGCTTCTAGGTTTCAATACATATCTCACCATATAGATTATTCTCAAATAGCTGGCAGAAAAGAAAAAGGTTCTGAGATTTATTTAAGAATTCTTCTTTCTAATGTAGAAATCATAGTCATAAGTGCTTAATAGTTGTGTAGGATAGGAAAAAGAGATGATTCAGAAAGCACGTATGGTTTTCCCATAATCAAATCCTTCATTAAAAGCTCCATTGTATTCCATCTCTAAAAGTAATTCACTTCTCCTCTATATCTCTCATTTGGAAAACAATAATTCCAAAATGAACTATTTTTTTTAGAATCATCATAAAATATTATCCCCCCTGGTTTACAAAACCAGTATTCTCTCTGGAATTTTCTCTCCCATAATCACTTGTAGGCTGTACTGTGAAGAATTAGATTTTAGAGCAGCCTTGGGCAAGAACATTTGCCTCTTTTTCCTTTAAAAGTGTTAACCCCTTGACAATATTTTTAAATAATCAAAGGTTTAACTTTTCCAATTTCTTCTTCAATAGTACTTTAGCAATGGTTTGGGTATTAAATCAGGTAGAAATCAATATCCCTTATGTAATACTTGCCCCCAGAAGGTATCTACCATAAAAATAAATAAGTGTGCTGAGCACCAAGTATTTTTTTCATATGTAAACATCTATCTGGTGGGGGGGTGGTACTTTATGCCTCAAGCCTTTAAGATTAAACAAAATATAATGAAAAGGAATACAGTTACTCATTTCCTGGTAAAATGACTATCTCTAACAAAACACCCCCCCCCCCCAACTTTTCCTTCTAAACATAGAAAATTGAAAAATTAATATAAGTAGAAACTGGGCTCATCATAAAAAAAGCATAAATTAAAAATGTACATTAATTTAAAATATATCTTACCATATCAGTTATAAAAGACTGTAAATATAAGAGAGAGGGGAAAAAAGAACTGTGAAAATTAGACTGCTCACTCATTTGGAACCTTTGATAAAAAGCACTCTATCTTCCTTGGACTGTCACTCCCCTGAGGAAGGGACTATGACATTTTGTATTAATCTCTAAACAGCACTTGCTTCTTTACTGCACCTGTGACAGCACTTCATAATAAAAATTTTTCAGATTTTTAAATGGAACCACTTTCATTAACTATGAAACTAAAAGATGTGTTTCCCATTCCAGTTGCCTTAGAACATTAAACATTTCATTTCAAATGTTACCATTTTTCTTGACAAATTTACTTCTTCCCCTGATTTAAGTTAAAAAGTATCTGAGGGGGAGCCTGGCTCAGTTGGTTGAGTGTTCAGCTCTTGATTTCAGCACAGGTCATGATCTCAGGGTTGTGAGATAGAGCCCTGCACAGCATTCTGCACTCAGTGTAGAGTTAGCTTGGGATTCTCTCTCTCCCTCTGCCTGCCCCACCCGCACAAACCTGCACACCCTCTTCCACTCTCTCTCTCTCTCTCAAATGAAATAAAATGTTTTTTTTAAGTACCTGAAATCAGAAATGACCTTATAATTTAGTGGTTAATTGTCTCCAGTCGTGTACTTTTGAATGACCTACAACTCTGGCACTGTAGTTTTCTAACCACAAAAAGAAAAAAAAAAGGAAAATAAAATAATTATGAATTGAATCAAATACAACCTTCAAGTAAACATCAAAAGCAAAATCAAACAGGACTTTCCCATGTTTACATAAGAAGCTGTGAAATGTATACAATAATGAGACATGAATAATTAGTACTACAGGGATGAGAAGAAACTTAAAATCTAGGACTTTAGATTGCAGTAAAAAGGTCACTTGGAATTTGCTGTATATTGTTCCAGTGTTTTTACTCCAACTCTTTGAATCCCTGTGAAATCCCAAGATGGCATCTTGTATTCAATGGGTAGACAAAACCAAAGGCATTTTTCAATTTGTATCAAAAAACAAACAAACAAAAAAGAAAGTGGCCAACTTTGGGGTAAAAGAAAAGGCAACCAGAAGATAGCCAGAGCACTGAGGAATTATGGAAGAACTGGAGACATCACCAAAACTGGAGAAAGCTATTTTATCAGTTCACTAAAGTCATTCTCCAAGGATTCTCTCTATCTTATTTCTTAGAATAAGAGTTTTCTACTCAAAGTATGCTCAAACTGAGCAAGGATATCTCAGCTTGAGTAACTGAAATGCAAATTATAATTGTACATATGCCAATTACCATGAGCTAAGCCACCCTGATTGCTAAATATTCTCTTATATTTCCTGATTTCCTGGCATCAGAAATATCTACAAATTTTGGGATTTTTCTCTTAGAGCAAATAATGAAGAGGACAAAGCAATTAACTCCAATTTTCTTTTATTAAATAGAATGTAATTGATATATAGATTACATAGAGTCTTTCAATATTATGAGTAGAAAACCTCTGGTTAAGACCCAGTCCCATTCACATATTTAGCTAGCATTCACTGATCATTATCTATAGCCAACCACTGTGCTAATGCAGATATCCCCACCAGAATTAAGCTTGTTAAGGAATTGTCTGTAAGGGATAATACCTACCTGGTATTGCCCATTCATAAAAATAAATATTGACCATAACAATCTACCCAGACCTATATACAGGCATACCTAGGAATTTTTTGATTTATTAAATCAGAAAGATTTATGAAAAGCACTGCCCCATGCTCTGAAATTTGAACTGTAAAGACTGTGAGGCATTAACTTTAAACACATATATACACACATACACAACACCAATAAAGACACCTTGATGAGGTCCTAATGTCGTCTTCTTGCAATTCCTCCTTAAGAGGAACTGATTAAGAGGAGCTGAGTAAGAAGCATTCACCTTTTGGCTAATGAACGTTAGAGCCATGTTTTTCAAATAAGACTACGCATGAGAACTACCAGGGATGTTTCCAAAAATTCTAGTCCTAGCACCCAAATCCTAGAGATTATGAAATAGTGTTCAAAGAGGGCTCCAGAAATCTGCATTTTAGTGTGCAAGTTATATGATTCTGATACCTGTGCTCTTCAGGTCTTTGGGTCTCTGGTGTCCATTCAAGTCAAATCAGGACCTCTTGTACCTCCCAGTTCTGCTGATTCTTTTTTGAATTGAAAAACCACTCTTGGTGATCTAGACCACTTATAGGGTAGACAGGGAGAAGCCTTCCACTATAAGGAAAGGGACAAAGGATAATTCATAGCTTTTGCTGACTCAAGAGTCTTCTGTCCCTGACGCGATACAAGTGAAGCTGGTCAATTAGAGATCATAAAATAATTCACATAAGAATTCTCTCCAGGATGTGGCACCTGGGTGGCTCAGTCGGTTAAGCATCCTTCAGCTCAGATCATGATCCCAGGGTCCTTGGATCAAGCCCCATATCAGGCTTCCTACTCAGCGGGTAGTCTGCTTCTCCCTCTGCCCCTCCCACGCTCTGCCTCTCTCTGTCAAATAAATAAATAAATAGAAATAAAATCTTAAAAAAAGAAGAAGTCTGTCCAAGAAGGAAGAACTGAGACTTCAGACCATAAATCCCAAGATTTAAAATTAGATAAAACCTCTGGAATAGACCTGTGGCAGGTAAGTGTGATAAGGCTCAAGAAATGTACTCAATACAAGGGTCTAATATTTTGTTAAAGAGATGTTTCAATACATTGTATGACTCTTTGTCTGGAAGCTTTCCTAGAATAATCCTTCTAGCATAATGATTATGTTGATCATGGAAATGGAAACTAAAAAGGAGTATAACCCTGTAACTCAAGCTTGGAGTATCAGTGAGTCCTGGCCAAGAACCTGGCCCAGCACTTGGTTGACAAGCACTTGGTGACAACCTCCAATACAGCACTACATAAAAATGGAAGCAATGGGGTCATCAGGGTGGCCAGGTCAGTCAAGCCTCTGACTCCTGATTTTGGTTCAGGTCATGATCTTAGGGTTCTGGAGAGTCTGCTTGAGGATTCTTTCTCTCTCTGCCCCTCCCTGCTCTAATAAATAAATAAATGTTTTTTAAAAATAGAAACAGTGGCAATAATGGAGACAGCAGATATCATTTCTTTCTCTACTTAAATTGCATGTACTCCTGGAAGTTTTGGACAAGCCTCAGAAAAAGGGGTCATTCAGGAGGGTGGGGAAATGAATTATGAGACAAACATAATAGTCACATAGGGTCCAGAGCAATAAATCTAAAATATTAGAGAACCTTGATTTTATTTTTATCTTCTCCTGCAATACTTGCAATATTTCTGTGCATCATCTGTTACTCCTTTTCCCTTCTCACTTTATTCTCACCGACACAGAACTCAAAACACACTGTATATTCTATACCATGCCTTCTTGCTGTGCTCTTTCTTTTGCCTGGAGTACTCTACAAAGCATTTTGTAAGCCAGGTGGGTTGGGTCAGATGCCTCTCTACAAAGTCCCTATTATATCCTAAGCATGTGTTTATATGACAGAATTTATTCAAGTAACACCCTCTATATGCCTCTATTTCCTCACCAGTAAAATGGGGATAATAAGAGTATATAACCCATAGGGTTATTTTGGTGTTTAAATAAGGTAATATATGTAAAGCCACTTACAACAATGCCTGCAACAAACTAATACCTAAGTAATAACTATTATGATTTTTTATCATTATTCAAAAATACTAAATGTTGGATAAGGTACTATGTGCCAGTCATTATGCTGGGTGTTAGCAGACACTGGGGAACAAAGAAACATGGTCCCTGCTCCAGGGGTGCTATGTGAAATCACCACTCAGCAGGCAATGCCTCCATCCCTCCCACTAGTCAGAGATAAGCTTTCATCATTTTGTGTTCCCAGCACTTAGTAGAGGATCTGTCACCCAGAAGTGGGCATATGGAATTGCTCAAAAATGATTACAAAATAAACTCAGGGTGATTTGATCAGAGGGGCAAAATACATGTGACATGGCAACATGCAACAGCATTACAAACACAAGAACTACGAACCAGTGGCTAGAACCCAGGTTAAGTAAGGAGAAGTGAGATGAGATAGAGATGAAAAAAGGCAAGGCCAGATCACAAAGAACCTTATACCATGAGAAAGACTTTAACTTCATCTTCAAGTCAATGGAGAGATACAAAACAGTTTTAAGGAGGGAGTATTATATTCATATTTCCATTTCAAAAAGCATATTCTGGGGGTGCCTGGGTGGCTCAGTGGGTTAAGCCTCTGCCTTTGGCTCAGGTCATGATCTCAGGGTCCTGGGATCAAGCCCCACATCAGGCTCTTTGCTCAGCAGGGAGTCTGCTTCTTCCTCTCTCTCTGCCTGCCTCTCTGCCTACCTGTGATCTCTGTCTGTCAAATAAATAAATAAAATCTTTTTTAAAAAAAAGCATATTCTGTAAATTGTGAAGAGAATGAAACTGAAGGTAGAAAATAAGATGCTATTTTCAGTAACCTGGGGAAGATGTGGTGAGAGTTTGGTTAAAGGGAGAGTAAGCCTTTCTTACATCACAACAGACCTGATCAGGTACATGCATTGATACCAATGAACACAATGTTTTGGAACAGTAGGATGATTATATTAACTCTCCACATCAAAAGCACTGGTTTAGGGGCACCTGGATGGCTCAGTGGGTTAAAGCCTCTGCCTTCGGCCTGGGTCATGATCTCAGGGTCCTGGGATGGAGCCCCGCATCGGGCTCTCTGCTGGGCAGGGAGCCTGCTTCCTCCTCTCTCTCTCTCTGCCTGCCTCTCTGCCTACTTGTGATCTCTGTCTGTCAAATAAATAAATAAAATCTTAAAAAAAAAAAAAAAAGAAGCACTGGTTTAAATCTCAAAGATCACTCACAATCTCACAGATATATCAATTTTCCCTATAAAATGTATTAAGAATAGTTATTCATTCAAAATTCCTTTGACCTAATTATTTAAGTTCCTGCTCTATTATATATTGGCAAAACAGACTGTGTAGGCATCACAAAAGAATGAAAGCAAGTTTTCCTCTTTATTGACTCATACATGTCTCTTTTAAGGTTCAAATAATAGCTGTGGGTTGTTCTTGTACCCATGTATCAAGATTTGGAGAATAAGATCACTTCAATTCTTCCTTTGCTTTTTAACCATTTAGCCTTCAATCACAACCTTTTTAAACTTTAAACTTTCCAGGCTAAACAATATTATTTTTCTGGTTTGGGAAGTTTTTGCTTTATTTCATTTTGTTTTGTTGCTTTTTGTTTGTCTGTTTGGTTTTGGTTTTTTGTTTTGTTTTTGTCAGCCATTAAGTAGATCTATTACTTCTGAAATAATAGTTAATTTCTATTTTTTCAATGTCACTCTAATATTCTCTATTATGGTATAATGACAGTCAAACTACATGCTTAATTAAATTTTTATGTAATTCTCCTTGGAAAAGGTAATCAATAGAAAGAGAAACAAAAAAAATAGTACACATAGGTAAAAGAAGAAAAACATGACTATATTCCAATTACCAAGAGTACTAGGAAGAGTTTGAAATATATATATATGAAGGGTTTTCATTTTCTCTCTTTCACCAGCTTTTGACTGTATTTTCAATAAGTATTCCTACATTAAATAAAACCGGTTATGCTGAGTGAAATAAGTCAAGCAGAGAGAGTCGATTATCATATGGTTTCACTTATTTGTAGAGCATAAGGAATAACACAGAGGACATTGGGAGATGGAGAGGAGAAGTGAGTTGGAGGTAATCCAAGGGGGAGAAAAACCATGAAAGACTATGGACTCTGAGAAACAAACTGAAGGTTTTGGAGGGGAGGTGTATGGGGGGTTGGGTGAGCCTGGTGGTGGGTATTATGGAGGGCATGAATTGCATGGAGCACTGGGTGTGGTGCATAAACAATGAATTTTGGAACACTGAAAAGAAATAAAGTAAAATAAAATGAAAAAAATGAAAAGAAAAAAAAAAACCTACAAAAAGGCCTTTAATTGTAAGGTGACATAAGCTTCCTCTAGCCATACTGAAGGTCCTCAAAAAAGAAACTGTTCAATCTGTAAACCCAGTGCAGCAAATCTTGCTAAAGTGAGAATAGAGAGAGAAAACTTTGCAGGGAGAAAGAGTAAAAGCCAAAATTGCATTAAGATTTTGGGAGTAAATACCAAAACTACAGGGATGACATGACTCATTTCCTCCAAAAGAATAAATAATGAGTATAAACTCAACTTTTGCTGAGGTGGTAGGAGGCTGGGACTGGACAAGAACTGCCCCCAAGAAATAATCCAACACAGTGGAAAAGGCAGCTTTGCCACTATTTCTTACTTGCTCTACTACACAGTTGTGGCTGAAGGCCATGGGTTGAATGAGTAGAGGTAGCAGGACAGACCCTAAAATTCAGAAAGACAGAATTCCCAGACCAAGAGGCCTATAACAATAACAACAATGGTGTGGCATGAACAGCATGTCAGCAAAGGATCTCTCTAGGAATGTTGAGACAGTATCCAAAGGGAGATTAATAAGGGTCAGCTACTATAGTCAACATTTATATATTGTATTTGACATAAAGAAACAATTTTACTCACTTTGCTGTATTAAAAAAATATACAATTTTCGGGTTGCTGGGTGGCTCAGTTGGTTAAGTGACTGTCTATGGCTCAGGTCATGATCCTAGAGTCCCACTATCAACTCCCACACTGGGCTCCCTGCTCAGCAGGAAGTCTGCTTCTCCCTCTGACCCTCCCCTCTCTCATTCTCTCTCTCTCAAATAAATAAAATCTTTTTAAAAAATTAAAATTTAAAAATATACAACTAGACTGAACCCCTCTGTCATGTTTCTGTCTTACTGATTTCACTAATCTCCAAATTGTATTAATCTTCATACTGTGAGGCATAATTCTTTCATCTAACAACTTATTTTCAAAAAGTCTCTAAATATCTTACTAGGGGTACAAGAAAGAGTTTAAAAATTCTTACTCCTAGAAAAGAAATAAGAAGATTAGAGCAGAAATCAGTGAAATAGAAATCAAAAGAAGAGTAGAACAGACTAATGGAACTAGAAGCTGGTTCTTTGAAAGATTTAATAAGATTGATAAATTGGTGCAGTTATTAAGCATCTGCCTTTGGTTCAGGTCATGATCCTGAGGCCTGGAATTGAGTCCCTCATCAGGCTCTCTGTTCACTGTGGAGCCTGTTTTTCCCTCTCCAATTCCTCCTGCTTGTGTTCCCTCTCTCACTGTGTGTCTTTCTAGTAAATAAATAAAATCTTTAAAAAAATAAATAAAGAAAAGAGAAATGACCCAAATTAATAAAATCACAAATGAAAGAGGAGAGATCACAACAAACACCAAGGAAATACAATTTTAAGAACATATCATGAGCAATTATATGCCAACAAATTAGGCAATCTGGAAGAAATGGATGCATTCCTGGAAATTTATAAACTACCAAAACTGAAACAGGAAGAAATAAAAAACCCAAACAGACCCATAACCAACAAGGAAACTGAAGCAGAAATAAAAAATCTCTCAACTAAAAAGAGTCCAGGGCCAGATGGCTTCCAAGGAAAAGTCTACCAAACATTTAAAGAAGAACTAATACCTATTCTTATGAAGCTGTTTCCAAAACTAGAAAGGAAAGGAAAACTTCCAAACTCTTTTTTTTTTTTTAAAGGTCAAGCAAAGCTTTATTTCACGCCAAGCATCAAGAATCAAACTGACCAGTCAGACCAATCTCTTACAAAGAGAGGCGACCCCTCTCTGCCTTACAGACTGGCTTTTTTTTTTATTTAAGCTTTATTTAAACATATAATGTAATCCCACCACCCTCTCCCAACCCCTCTCCCCCCCACCCCCCTCAGTTTGTTTTATGACATTAAGAGTCTCTTTTGGTTTGTCTCCCTCCCGAGACCAAATGACAGAGAATGTGATTCCAAACTCTTTCTATGAGGCCAGAATTACATTGATCCCCAAACCAAAGACCCTACCAAAATGGAGAATTACAGACCAATATCCCTAATGAACATGGATGCAAAAATTCTCACCAAATTTTAGCCAATAGGATCCAACAGTACATTAAAAGGATTATTCACCAGGACCAAGTAGGATTTCTTCCTGGGCCCTAAGGGTGGTTCAACATTCACAAATCAATCAACGTGATATATCACATTAATAAAAGAGGGTACAGAACCATATGACCCTCTCAGTTGATGCAGAAAAAGTATTTGACAAAATACAGCATTCTTTCTTGAATAAATTTTCCACAGTATAGGGATAAAGGGAACCATACATCAATATCATAAAAGGGATCTACAAAAAGCCCACAGTGAAAATCATTCTTGCTGGGAGAAAAACTGAGAGCTTTTCTCGTAAGGTCAGAAACATGACAAGGATGCCCACTCTCATCACTGTTGTTCAACATACTGCTAGAAGTCCTAGCTTCAGCAATCAGACAACAAAAAGAAACAGAAGGCATTCAAATTGGCAAAGAAGTCAAACTCTCACTCTTTGAAGATGACATAACACTTTATGTGAAAAACCCAAAACATTTCACCCAAAAATTGCTAGAACTCATAGGAACTCAACAATGTGGCAGGATATAAAATAAATGCACAGAAATCAGTTGCATTTCTATACAATAACAATGAGACAGAAGAAAGAGAAATTAAACAATAAATCCAATTTACAATAGCACAAAAAAAACATAAGATACCTAAGAATAAAATTAACTAAAGAGGTAAAGTATCTGTAGTCCAAAAACTATAAAACATTTATGAAAGAAATTGAGGAAGATACAAAGAAATGGAAAAACATTCCATGCTCATGGACTGGAAGAATAAATATTGTTAAAATGTTTATGCCACCCAGAGCAATCTATACATTCAACGCAATCCCTATCAAAATACCATCAACTTTTTTCACAGAGCTGGAACAAATATGTATGGAACAAGGAAAGACCCCAAATAGCCAGAGGAATGTTGAAAAAGAAAGCCAAAGCTTGTGGCATCACAATGCCAAACTTCAAGCTCTATTACAAAGCTGTAATCATCAAGACAGTATGGTACTAGCAGAAAAACTGACACATAGATCAATGGAACAGAATAGAGAATCCAGAAATGAATGCTCAGCTCTATAATCAACTAATCTTTGACTAAGCAGGAAAGACCATCCAAGAGAAAAACAACAGTGTTCTTTTTGGTGTTGGAAAAATTGGACAGCCACATGTAGAAGAAATTAACTGGATCATTTTCTTACATGATATATAAGGATAAACTCAAAATGGATGAAAGACTTAAATATGAGACAGGAATCCATCAGAATCCTAGAGGAGAACATAGGCAACAACCTCTTCAACCTTGGCCACAGCAACTTCTTGCTAGACACGTCTCCAAAGGCAAGGGAAACAAAAACAAAAATGAACTCTCAAGACTTCATCAAGATAAAAAGCCTCTGCACAACAAAGGAAAGAGTCAACAAAACTAAAAGGCAACCTATGGAATTGGAGAAGATATTTCCAAATGGCATATTGGGCAAAGGGCTAGTATCTAAGATCCTTAAAGAAGTTATCAAACTCAACACCCCCCCCAAAACAAACAAACAAACAAATAATCCAGTCAAGAAATGGACAGAAGACATGAACAGATATTTCTCCAAAGAAGACATGCAATTGGCCAATAGACACATGAAAAAAAATGTTCCACATCACTTGGCATCAGGAAAATACAAATCAAAACCACAATGAGATAACCACCTCACACCAATCAGAATGGCTCAAATTAACAAGACAAGAAACAACAAATGTTGGCGAGGATGTGGAGACTGTTGGTGGGAATGCAAGCTGGTACAGCTACTCCAGAAAACAGTATGGAGGTTCTTTAAAAACCTAAAAACAGAGCTATCATTTGACCCAGCAGTTGCATTACTGGGTATTTATTCCAAATATAGAAATGTAGTGAAGGGGCATCTGCTCCCCAATGTTTACAGCAGCAATGTCCACAATAGTCAAACTTCTGAAAGAGCAGAGATGTCCATCTACAGATGAGTGGATAAAGCAGATGTGGTATATATATATACAATGGACTATTATTCAGCCATCAGAAAGGATGAATACTTTCCAATTACATTGATGTGGATGGAACTTATGCTAAGTGAAATAAGTCAATCAGATAAAGACAATTATCATATGGTTTCACTCATATGTGGAATATAAGAAACAGCACAGAGGATCATAGGGAAAAGGAGGGAAAACTTAATGGGAAGTCATTAGAGAGGGATAAGGACCATAAGAGACTCAACTATAGGAAACAAACAGTGTTACTGGAGGGCTGGTGGGTGAAGAGATGGGATAATTGGGTGATGGGTATTAAGGAGGGCATGCGATTTGATGGCTACTAGGTGTTATACACAACTGATGAATTATTGGACACTACATCTGAAATTAATGATATAGTGTATGTTGGCTAATTGAATTTATATTAAAAAAATAAATAAAAATCCCTACTCCTACATTCAAGTCAGAAAAAGCTTTATTTTTGTAACAAATTATGACATAAAACCCAATGACCCTACCCATTCCAAAATCCTGTCTCACTCTCACAACTAATTTTGAAATAACACATACATCTTTTTCTCTCTGCATAATATTCCTTTGTCATACCTGCTAAATACAGTGAACTAACAGAAGTCCTGAAATTGTGTAGGCTTGGTAAGAGTGACTGCACAGGAATGAATGCGTTTAATTAAATCCTCCCCCCACCCCCCAAAATGGAAAAGAGCCTAAACAGCGTTGTTCTGTCTCCCACCTTAGCCCTATTTAGTGATTATATATCTATTAAAGAGGATGATTTGTATGAGTAATCATGGCATGCACTAGATTATTACAATTTAGTGATAACAAAATGTATTATATAATTTATTTTATATACTTAGATAAGTAGATGTTAATATAACTCTAGACTAAAAGGTACCAAGTTTCAAGCTTATTCATAAAATTATGTAATTTTTCTGAATATGTGATATTCTGGGCATAGTCATTTGCTTATAAAATAAGTACTGCATTGTATGACAGGAAGAGATTTCAAAGTTCATTATTATTTAGTTTTTCCCTTTCAGATACAACTCTAAAAAGGGACACTAGATTTATATGTGTGTATTGTGTGGGTGTTTATTTTAAAGTTAGTGGAAATTGTACTGGAAGCAAAATACTTAAAATGGATAAGAACTCTTAGAATTAATGAAGATTCAGAACTAGGAAGCACAGACATGAGTGCCATTCACAAGTGCATGTGCACACATCTGCGTGTGGTAATTGCACACACACACAAACATACACACACACACACACACACACACACAAAGGTAGCAGTGGATCCTCTGTCTTCACAGAATGACTTAACTGGGTATTAGAAACCAACTTTCCCAAGATATTATAGAAAAATATCATTCCACACTTACAAGTCATAATCTTTAGTAGATCGTAATTTGTAGTAGACTAAAAAGGTGACTCAAAGATCTCTGTCTTCTGAAAAATAGTTGAAACTTTGCTTCTGCACAGATAACTTACAGAAACAGGTATATCAAATATACCTTAATCAGCTTTAACATTTGTTTCCTTTTTCCTCTTTAGGGAGAATGGATAGTAAGTGTCATACACAGTGCCTGAGTCAACATTCATAAAGGCTCATTAAGTGATAGGTATTTAGAGCAGATGTTGTCTTGACTCCCAGCCATGCATTTCTAACAAATATTCCTTCCAGCCAAAAGTGCAAATATCAGCTGCCATCCTTTTGGAAGGTTTTCCCATTGTTGAGTACCTAACCCAAACTGGGTCAACAGAAATGGGTTAAATACAAAGAAAACAATGAAACTAGGAGCTGGTTGTTTGAAAGAATTAATAAGATTGATAAACCCCTGGCCAGACTTATCAAAAATAAAAGACAAAGGACTCAAATAAATAAAATCATGAATGAAAGAGGAGCAATCACAACCAACACCAAGAAATATAAACAATTACAAGAACATACTATGAGCAACTCTATGCCAACAAATTTGACAATCTGGAAGAAATGGATGCTTTCCTAGAGACATATAAACTACCACAACTGAACCAGGAAGAAATAGAAAACCTGAACAGATCTATAACCAGTAAGGAGATTGAAACAGTCATCAAAAATCTCCAAACAAAAAAGCCCAGGGCCAGACGGCTTCCCAGGGGAATTCTACCAAACATTTAAAGAAGAATTAATTCCTATTCTCCTGAAACTGGTCCAAAAAATAGAAACGGAAGGAAAACTTCCAAACTCATTTTATGAGGCCAGCATCACCTTGATCCCAAAACCAGACAAGGATCCCATCAAAAAAGAGAATTACAGACCAATATCCTTGATGAACACAGATGCAAAAATTCTCACCAAAATACTAGCCAATAGGATCCAACAGTACATTAAAAGGATTATTCACCACGACCAAGTGGGATTTATTCCAGGGCAGCAAGTTTGGTTCAACATCCACAAATCAATCAATGTGATACAATACATTAACAAAAGAAAGAACAAGAACCATAGGATACTCTCAATAGATGCTGAAAAGCATTTGACAAAGTACAGCATCCCTTCCTAACCAAAACTCTTCAAAGTGTAGGGATAGAGGGCACATACCTCAATATTATCAGAGCCATCTATGAAAGACCCACCGCAAGTATCATTCTCAATGGAGAAAAACTGAGAGCTTTTCCGCTAAGGTCAGGAACACGGCAGGGATGTCCATGATCACCACTGCTATTCAACATAGTACTAGAAGTCCAAGCCTCAGCAATCAGACAACAAAAAGAAATTAAAGGCATCCAAATCGGCAAAGAAGTCAAACTATCACTCTTTGCAGATGATATGATACTATATGTGGAAAACCCAAAAGGCTCCACTCCAAAACTGCTAGAGCTTGTACAGGAATTCAGTAAAGTGTCAGAATATAAAATCAATGCACAGAAATCAGTTGCATTTCTTTACACCAACA
>ML110879.1:0-56770 GCA_003697995.1 Taxidea taxus jeffersonii
AAAAAGCTGGATAGAGTGCAGATGAGACCTAAAAGAGGGACGCCTGGGTGGCTCAGTTGGTTGGGCGGCTGCCTTCTGCTCAGGTCATGATCCTGGCATCCTGGGATCGAGTCCCACATGAGGCTCCTTGCTCGGCAGGGAGCCTGCTTCTCCCTCTGACTCTGCCTGCCACTCTGTCTGCCTGTGCTTGTTCACTCTCTCTCCCTCTCTCTCTGACAAATAAATAAATAAAATCTTTAAAAAAAAAAAAGAAGAGAAAAGCAGAGGTTCTATCATGCAGGGCATTATACACTGGAGACAGATTTTATCCTAAAACTTATGTGGAGACACTGAAGGATCTTAAAAGCAAAAGGTGATACAATCAGATACATATATTTTAGGAAGAATATTCAGGCAGCAATGTGGAGAATGGACTGAAAGAGATTCAAGCTCAAGACAGTAAGGCATTAGAAGGTTATAAACTAGTAAGAAGAAATAAAGACCTATACTTAAGACCTATACTCAAGACAGAACAGAAAAGGGGCATTCTGAACCTGGGGCTTTTGAGGGGTCCATAAATCCCATGAGGCCATGTGCGAAATTGTATGTATGTGTACATGAACACATTCACGAGCATGTTTTTGGAGACAGAGTCCACAGCTTTCGTCAAAGCAGACTATGACACCTCCCAAAAAACTAAAAATCCATTATTTTGAGTAAAAATGACCAGAGGACCATGGACAGCACCTTGAAGCACATTAAAAGGGAAAGCAGGAAGTGAAACCTGCAAAGGAGACTGGAAAAGAGAAGCCAAAAAAAACAGAGGGAAAATCAAGTAAATTTTTTGGCTCAAGAATGAGAGAGACAGAAAACGCAGTCACACCAGGTACTTCCCCATTCTCCCACCTCAAGACCAGTGGTTCTGAGAACCTGCCAGTAGGTCAATCTTATACCTTTCACTCCAACTGAGTCTTATCATCTGGGTTAAGCTATTTATTTTTGGTCTTTGTCTTTCTAAAGCCAATACTCTCCATGTGGGTTGAGGGATTCTTCTAGGCCCCAGTCACAAAGAGGGCAACAAGGTTTGGTTGTACTGACTTCTATTATAAAAAGAAAAGTAAGAAGATGAGCACAGAAAATTCAACTGGCAAGTCATCTTAATCTGAGGCATCTAGAATCTGAGAACTCAAATTGAGTATCCTTCCAAGACATAATGGCATAAAATCAAAGTTTCCTAAGATCAAGCCATCAGCAGCAATTTATCCATAGGTCAGGCAGAATGTGTAAGTCCAAAGTGCCAGGCCCCAACCACTGAGGAAGTGTTAAGAGTGTGCCATCTCACACAGGTTTGGGGGTGGGTGCCTGTCACCAGATTTAAGTGGGCAGACCTGGCATTAAGAGAGAACCTGTGCTCTAAATAAATGAAGGTGTAGACATAAATCTGAAGTCATGTCCAGAGGTCCCCAAATCAGTAAAACCTATAAACCCTTGCCAAAGATTCTGAATCACAAGTCTAAGATTCTAAATTCTGTTTTCTCATATCCTCTAGATCTGGCACATAGAAGTGAAAATTGCTTATATTTATTTACCTCAACGCTGAGTTTCTCCCATATACTACTCTCTCTTACTTTGGGAACATTTTCATTTACATCATATTCTTCTACTGTATCTATTATCTTCCAAGGAAACTTTATCATGAAGGTTCGAAGTTCATTAATGTAGCTGGTCAAAATGTCCACTCCTTTTTGTAGATGTTCATCTAGTTCTATGGGAAACACCAATTTGCCAATTTCATATATACAAAAATATACATGTGTGTATACATACACATGGAGAGCAAGAACAAGAGAGAAGAAATAAACCATATGCTGTTAGGATTATAAAGAATTCTAGAAAATGCCAAAATCTAAACTCAGTGTTTTCAAATTTCAGACAAAAAAAATCTGAGTTTTTTCCTATTTACAGGTAGCTCTGTATTTTAATATACCCCTTTTCACAATGATTAATCCTTTCTGTCAACTTTTCCAGTCCTAGAACCCATGTCACTCACTCAATTCTACACTGACTTTTCTCAGCTTTAGTAATCAGCGCTCTACTAGCTCATGCTCTCCCATGCAGCAGGGTCACTTGGATCTCTGTCCTGACACAGGAATATGGCGCTTGCACCTTTTTGGTACTATTCTTACCTTCATTGTGAACAAAAAGCTCCTTTATTTGTTTGTTAAGAAAAGACAGTGTAAGATTAAGCAACTGTTCTGAAAAGTGTTTGCTTTGGGTTTCAGAATCACTTTCTCTAATTGCTGAGCAAAGTAAATCCAATGCTGGTATCAGCTTTTCCACATCTGAGAAAGAATCAAAGAAATTAACATGAACATCAGTGTACTCCTAAAAAAACATCCAAAAATACCATGGTTAGGAAAACAATTTTTTTTTCTTTCTTTCTTTTTTTTTTAAAGAACAAAACCAGTATATTCCTTTGGACTACCTGATGGAGAGGCTAGGGTGGTATGAATGGAGAGTATGAACGACACACACCGTATAAATATATTCTATTTGAAATAAAAACGCTTACATAGCTCAACCGGTCACTCGGAAACAAACCTGCTTAACTGTATTACTGAGCAAAAACAAAGCTGAAGTACAAATACCCTTCTTTTTTGACATGCATTTGGAGATAGGGAGGAAGACACTACTTAGTTTTTTAAAAAATGACCTTCCCTTAAGGCCTGGTCACCGAAGTATAAACAGTGCAAATGCCACCATTACCAGTTGTCATTTCACACCTATGTAACTGTGTTTTCTGAGATCACACATATACCTGATGATATATGTGGGAAGGGCTGCTGTCTCACAGGTACATTTAAGTTCTTGGCAGGCAGGACTGAGGAAGAGTATTTGGAACAAGTTTTACATCCCATTTAGAACAAATCACTAGTATTCCTTTAAATAACAGGTTATAAGAGAAAGATCCTTCCTGGAATGTATCCTTTTCATTTTGGTTTTTAGTTTTTGTTTGTGATTTACTTATTTGTTTGATTCATCTGCTTATAGTACAATCCTGCCACAAAGTATTAAAGCACAAGATACCAACATTCCTTCAACATCTGCATTTTTCAAGTTTTACACTCTACTATGTCCCTACTATATTAACAGTTCTTGCATAATAAAAATAATAATAAATGGGTAAAACTTTTCTAAAAATGCAGATGCCTATAACTATAATGGTACTAGACAGGAAGGAGACAATGAGGGAAGAGAAACAAGCAACCATGTTCAAGTGTATGGAATGTCGTTCAAGTCTTTATATTTAAAAACAACTTCTGCAGAGAAGCTGGCTATAATAATGGAATTTCCAGAAAACTTCCTTTGCCCCCATAAAAGAACCTGAAAAGCCCATTCCAAACTTTTGAAAATTACAGTTATGAGATGCAATAATGATCATCAAAGCAGTCAGAGGGAGAAGGACGAATGTGACTTCCATTCAGCTAGTTTGTAGTGTAGCTTCTTTAGTTATTGATGGATCAGTAAAAACCACCAAAATACCAGAAGTGCTTTGAAGGACAGGGGTAGAAAAGTACCAAGCATATTACCTGTCTATATCAGTAAGAGGACTTCATGGCTAGGAAAACTTTCTAAACAGTAAAATGACTCCAGGATAGATCTCTCTCACCATCATTAAATGTAGCAGAATTTTTTAAAAATGTTACTAGTAGATATAGTGAAAACAGAAAATTACAAGACAGAGAACACAAAAGAATCAAGACGATGTTATAGGTTCAACAGTATTCCATAAGGCTAGAAAACCTATTAACATAGAAAGCCCTAGCAAAATACACTTAAAAAAATTTTGGGGGCAGGGGGCACCTGGGTAGCTCAGTTGGTTAAGTGTCTGCCTTCTGTTCTTGTCATGATCTCAGGGTCCTGCAATCAAGCCCCACGTCTGGCTCCCTGCTCAGTGGGAGTCTGCTCCTCCACCTCTCTCCCCCCCTACCTCCCGTTCATGCTCATGCTTTCTCTTAAGATTTTTTTTTTTAAGATTTTATTTATTTTGACAGAGAGAGACAGCGAAGAGAGGGAACACAAGCAGGGGGGAGCTGGAGAGGGAAAAGTAGACTCCCTGTTGAACAAGGAGCCCAATGAGGGGCTCGATCCCAGGACCCTGGGATCATGACCTGAGCCAAAGGCATATGCTTAATGATTGAGCCACCCAGACATCCCTCTCTTGAGATTTTTTAAAAAATCTTAAAAAGTATGTATTTTTTTTAAGTAGTCTCTACACCCAACGTGGGGCTCGAACTCACAACCCCAAGACCAAGAGTCACATGCTCTACCAACTGAGTCAGCCAGCTGCCTCTTGAACTATTTTTTTTAATCAAAATGTCACTCTTGTTTATAAATCATTTATTTATATGACCACATATTGACTCCTTTCTACCCACACACCGAAGAATTCTACACTTGGCCTTAAAGCAATCTGCACTGTTTTGGCCATCTTGTAACTGAGTATCTTATTCCAGTCAATTCTGGTGTGAGGAACTGGAAGCTGCTGGCACAAGGTCTTGAATGTGGGGTATGACATTATTTGATAGTTTTCACTAAATGCTGGGTGGTATTCATTTTCAGTATGCTCTATGACTTTTAATAAACTCCTTGGCAGTTTGGACTTCACTGGTAATAGTTACTGAATCCTGCATATCTTTACAACTAACCAACAGAACACTTCCATCTTCATAATAGTGAACCTGAATCTTAATTACTCCCACCACCCGAGCTGTAGGTGGTATGGCAGTGAACTTCCACTCTGATCTCCCACAACCATTCCAGAAATTTTTTGGCTAAAACTGGTGGTTTTCAATACATGCAGTGATGGTCTGTTGCCCATCTATAGCCCTGGCATAAACAGTACAGAAGCTATTAGAATAATGATCTTTCACATAGGCCTTTAAAGTACTGTCGTGAGATTCTCTCCAAGACTTCAGACCTCTATCTGCGTTCTCTGGGCCACTTGCTTCTTTCTGTAAGTGATCAAACTTAAAGGAAATTTTGTTTCTTGGATCTAAAAATCTGCTATTACCTAGGTCACTGTGTTCTCTAATTACGACCTGATCTTCGTAGGTGTAAACTGATCCATGTTATACTGGGCAAATGCAAATGCTGCCCCTTCCCTGAGGAAACTGTCATTATTAAGTAGTAGCCGGACATTGTCGAACACTTCATTAATTTCCCCTGGGGCGGGACGCCTGGGTGGCTCAGCTGGTTAAGCGGCTGCCTTCGGCTCAGGTCATGATCCCAGCGTCCTGGGATTGAGTCCCACATCGGGCTCCTTGGTCGGCAGGGAGCCTCCTCCTCCCTCTGCCTGCCTCTCTGTCTGCCTGTGCTCGCGCTCTCTCTCTAACTAATAAATAAAATCTTAAAAAAAAAAAATTAAAAAAAAATTCCCCTGGGGGTGCATGAGTGATGAATTTAGCAGCCATGCATACCTTCTCCTCATCTGACACCCGATCCTCGAAGTTGGCCATCTTGGGCTGCTCTGGCATGTTGCAATATATATATTTTTTTTTTATAAAGACTTTTTTTTTTTTTTTAATTTGACAGATAGAGAGATCACAAGTAGGCAGAGAGGCAGGCAGAGAGAGAGAAGGGGAAGCAGGCTCCCTGCCGAGCAGAGAGCCCGATGCAGGACTAGATCCCAGGACCCTGAGATCATGACCTGAGCCGAAGGCAGCGGCTTAACCCACTAAGCCACCCAGGCGCCCTGTTGCAATGTTTTTAAGCATAAAACAAGAACCAATGTCTTATTCTCAAAAAAACTGACAAAACTTTTATGAAGTCTTACCTGCAAACGTTACTGATTCTACTAACTACTGGTCGTTATTTACAGATATTAGTAGTAACAACCATTTTGCTGACCCCCTGTGCTAGATCTTAAGTATTGGATTTGGTGTCTTACAAATTGTCTCTCATTTTTTATTTTCAACATCCCTGAGAGGTACTATTGTAGTTCCCTTTCCACAGATGAAGAAGGTTAAGAGGGAATAAAATAACTTGCCCAAGCTAATCTGGAAAGTAAATGGCAGAGTCGAAATTTGAACTTCAGCCTGATTCCAAAACCATCCTCTTAAACATGGAGGTGAAAGCAAGAAACGTGGGTTCCTGAAAATTCCATTTGCCAGCTGCAAGCCCTAATAATGGGATTTCCATTTCTCTCAGCATTGGCTCCACCTCCAGAATTCCATGAGAATGGTGGGAAATGTGGGTTTGACCCTGACAGAGCTGCTAAGCTATTTCCACTCTGATTTCCAGACTCATCCTCACCCTTCAGGCCAAAGCAGTGCCGATGAGAATAGAATGAAGAGAAATCACTGACAAACAGAAGTGAATAATGACCATACAATTGTTAATGGAATACCACTTACCACAAAGCAAGCTTTTTTCTAAATTCAAGCAGACATTTTAAAAAAAAATTGGAGCACTAAAAAAAAAAAAGTTAGCAATGTAGGAGTAAAGAGATAAAACTGTACACCAGAATGAAAAGGAATGTTCTTAAAGAAAATTTCTAATCCATAGTGTGAGAACACTACATTGTTGAAAAAAAGGAGGTTTTCATTTTCTCCATGGAATTAGAGTACCAGCTGATTAAACTTTTCTGGAAGACAAATTATTAAAGCCTTTAAGAATGTAAATCATGGGACATATGGGTGACTCAGTTGGTTAAGTGTCCACCTCTTGGTTTTGGCTCAGGTCATGCTCTCAGGGTTGTGAGATAGAGCCCGAAGTCAGGCTCCATGCTCAGTACAGAATGTGCTTAGATTCTTTCCCCCTCCCACACTCCCCAGCTCATGTGCTCTCAAATAAATAAAATCTTAAGAAAAAAAAAAAAAAGTAAATTTATGTCTCTTTGACCTGAAAATTTCACATCTACACATTTATCCCAATAATTGTACATATGTGAAATTATACAAACACACAGAGAATTTATAGCACAAACAATAGTAAAAGTTGGAATCAATCTAAAGGTCTAACAGGAGTAAGGTTAGGTAAACTATGGTATAGCCAATACAGTGAAATTCTAGGCTACTACAAATAAACAGTGTATCTATTAACAAGAGAGAGATCTATATCATCAAGTCGGGGAAAAAAGCAGATAATAAAACTGTATGTATAAGTAAAAACATACTTTATTCCCCTATCCCTCTAAAGCAAGAAGGCACATGGCTTCCTGGTCCAAGAATAAAAACTAGGTTTCTGGTTTATTAAATAGGAAAGCCAAATCTTGAAAAGAAATGTTGGTAATGTAGCAAAAAAACTGAAGAGTTAGGCTGAAAAAACTTTTTTTTTTTTTTAATTTGACAGAGATCTCAAGTAGGCAGAGGCAGGCAGAGAGGGAGAGAGGGGGGAGCAGGCTCCCCGATGAGCAGAGAGCCCAATGGGGGGCTCGATCCCAGGACCCTGAGACCATGACCCGAGCTGAAGGCAGAGGCCTCAACCCACTGAGCCACCCAGGCGCCCCTGAAAAAACTTTTTAAAGATTTTATTTATTTGACAGAGAGAGAGTGAGCACAAGTAGGGGAAGCAGCAAGTAGAGGGAAAAGCAAGCTTCCTGCTGAGTAGGAAGCCCGACATGAGACTCAATCCCAAGAACCTGAGCTGAAGGCAGACACTTAACTGACTGAGCTCAGACACTTAACTGACCCAGGCACCCCTAAGGTAAAAATTCTTGTAAGAAGTCTCAATCCATAACTCCCCCATCACTAAATATCTCATAGTTGCCAAGAGTGGGCAATTTTGCAAATGAATTTTATCCTCCTTTGAACAAAATTCTCTTCAATTTAAAAGGTCATCTCTTCCTTTCATACTAAAAATACAAAGGACAGAATAGGATATGAACAATAAACACTCCACTTAGAATGAGAATATTTATAGATTCTTACAACTCGCTCAAGATTTCACAAAGTATAAAAATGTCCTCTGAGTTTTAGCAAGTCGGTCAGTCATCAGAAAGCACAACAAATATGAAAATCACCAAAAAGATAAAATGATAAATACAAATGTAGAAGTTTTTTCTACTTACTTCTTAAATACAAATAAGATGGAAAGTCATCAAGCTGATCAGGTACGGAAGATTTTGAGGATGGATTCAAAAGATTTTCTTTGCTCTTCAAAAAGAAATCTACTGTGTCCAGCTGACGATTTTCTATTCCAGCCTGAAACAGGAGAAAATCAGAAAAAAATTACAATAGGAAAAAATTGGGGGTACAGGTTTTTTACTTTTTTAACTTTAGAAGTAATGCCCTGAGACTGCAAGAGACACAAGGCTACCTATCTTGCAGCAGTACCCTGGTTCCGGTGAGGATTCTGACAATGATTATGCAATGGGGGGCAAGTCTCCAACTTTTCTGAACACAAATTTCTACTTCAGTAGAAACAGGAAGTTAGGCTGGAAAAGACTTCCAATTCTACCACCTGTAATTCTAATACTACTCAAAGCTAAGTACTTGGGGACCATCATTTTAGGTAAGTTAGAGTCCATTTGAATTAAAATGTTAAAGCAGTAGGATATAAAGTTCACTGAAAAAGCAGGCTAAAAACAGATTCCCATTTCTGACTAGGCATCTTGAGGAAGCTTTCCACACAGCGCACTTAAAAATTGATATTCTCTCTCTCTCTCTCTCTCTCACTCACTCACACACACACACACACACACACACACCTTTAAATGCTGGAAACAAAAAGTCCTCCCAGGATAAAAATGAGAACAAAGACAAATCCAGAAAAGTAATGGCTCTAAAACCAACTGCTACCTGAAAGATTCTTTGTCTTTCTGATGGCCTAAAGCAGGGCTTGGAAAACTAAGGCCCATCAACACAGCCCTTGCCTGTTTTTGTAAATAAGTTTTATGGGAACACAGTCACACCCATTTCCCCATTGCCAATGGCTGCAATGGCATATATAAGTAGCTGCAATAGAAACCTACCAGCAAACCCTACAATATTTAACTATCTGGCTTTTTACAGAGAAAGTTTACCTCTCCTACCCTAAAGCCCTGTGCCTAAGAATTATCTGGAGCATTTGTTTAAATGTAAATTGCTAAGCCCTGCCCCCAAGAGTTTCTGATTCAGTAAATTTGGGGTAGGACTTAAAAATCTGCATTTCTAATAAACCTCCAGGTGATGGTGATGGTGATGCTGTTAGTCTGGGGACCACACCTTGAAGTTCTGTGGGTTAACAGACCAGGCAGGTTGAGGTGAGAGGTACTGGTGGAAGTTATACATGGAGGAAGAGAGGATAAACCTAGGGTCCACACAAGGTGACACTGTCCAAAATGGATAAACTGGAAAAATTGCTCCCAAAGGGAGACCATAAAAAAACTGCCTTTGCTCTGGTTGGTGAGAGGTAAAACCCAATTGTATATGATTAAACAAGTGAATATTCTTGTTCTTGGAAGTATATGCCAAAGTAAAGAGTTACAAAGTAACTTTTAAATAGTTTGGCAAAAATATAAAATACAGTCAAGACATGTGACAAAATGTTAACAGCTGGTAAATGATGAAGGGTAACTGGATGTTCATTTTACTTTTTTTTTTTTTTTTTTTTTTTTTGCAAATTTTCTGTAAATTTGAAAATTCTCAAAATAACGTATTTAAAAACAATGACCAGGGCACCTGGGTGGCTCAGTTGGTTAAGCAGCTGCCTTTGGCTCAGGTCATATGAGATCTCTGGGTCCTGGGATCAAGCCCCCAAGAGTCCAGAGTCAGGCTCCCTGCTCAGGGAGGAGTCTGCTTCTCCCTCTGCCTCTCTCCCTGTTCATGCTCTTTCTATCATATAAAATATTTAAAAAGAAATAATTAGATCAAAGAAATCCCCTCCAGTCTCAAATGACTTCACCCCACTGCTGGTTCTTTCTCTCTCTCCCTCAAATAAATAAATAAAAATCTTTTTTAAAATGACCAAATAGTAATTCTAGAAATAAAAAAATAAAACTTGAAATTAAGTAAGTATGTAAAAGCTAACTACTACTTTTTTTTTTTTAAGATTTTATATTTTTCTTGATTTGCCAGAGAGAGTGTGCACAAGTAGGGGGAGCAGTAGGCAGAAAGAGAAGCAGCTCCCCAGCTCCCCACCGACCAAGGAGCCCAGGGCAGGACTCAATTCCAGGACCCAGGATCACGACCGGAGCTGACAGCAGACACTTGAACCAAATGAACCACCCAGGCATCCCAAGTCTAATTACTTCTAATTGAAATACCACTATGACTTCACACAATGTGTGTATGGGGGGGAATATACATTCAGTGTCCAAGCACATGCAACAGTTGTGAAAACTGAGTACTTACTAGGCCAGAAATGAAATATCAACAAATTTTAAAGAATTGCTATCAGACCAATATTCTTCCAACTAAAGACCATGACTCATCAGTGAGACATAAAATCCCTGTCAAACTGGAGAACACTAAAAAACAAAAAGCTTGCAAAAGCAGCCTGAAGAGAAAAAACTAAACTTCCCTCAAAGAAATAACAGCTGGGGGTGCCTGGGTGGCTCAGTGGGTTAAAGCCTCTGCCTTTGGCTCAGGTCAGGATCCCAGGGTCATGGGATCAAGTCCCGCATCGGCGGGCTCTCTGCTCGGCAGGGAGCCTGCTTCCTCCTCTCTCTCCCCCTGCCTCTGTCTATTTGTGATCTCTGCCAAATGAATAAGTAAATAAAATCTTTAAAAAAGAAAGAAAGAGGGGCGCCTGGGTGGCTCAGTGGGTTAAGCCTCTGCCTTGGGCTCAGGTCGTGATCTCAGGGTCCTGGGATCGAGCCCCGCATCGGCTCTCAGCTCAGCGGGGACCCTGCTTCCCTCTCTCTCTGCCTGCCTCTCTGCCTACCTGTGATCTTTCTCAAATAAATAAATAAAATCTTAAAAAAATAAATAAAAAATAAAGAAAGAACAGCTGATTGCTCAATGACAATGGAATCCAAAATACAGTAGAAAGTGATCATGAATGTTCTGAAAGAAACAACTGCCTACCTATAATTCTGTACCTCCCCAAAATACCTTTCAAAAATGGCAGCAAAATAGGTATTATTTAGATAAAAACGGAGTTCAGCACCAGTCAGATCCTCACTCAAAGATATTCTAAATGATAACTCTAGGCAGAGAGAATGCCTAAAATGTGAGAAGAAACAAAGAGCAAGGAGATGTATCAAACCTGTATAAAACGAAATGAACCTAAATACATAATAATGATGTCTATTGTGGTTAAAAAAAAATAAAACACAAAGTAACTTAAGTAGGGGAAAAGTAAATAAGGTTAAAGCCTTCAGTGGGCTTGTATTATCCAGAAGGGTAAAGTTATGAACTTTGGATTTGATAATTTAAGTATGTATATTTTGTTTCCCAGAACATCCTCTGAAAGAACAAAAACTGAATATTTAATATCCAAACTACCAGAGGTCACAGGAGCTCCTGGAGAGCAGATAATGTTTTATTTTTTTGAGGTAGCTGACAGTTACAAAAGTTTCTGCTTTGTAATTATTTGTTAAACTGTATATATATTCTGTACACTTCTTTATACATGTTATATTTCACAATAAAAATAAAATTGGTTAATGTGGTTTATTACAGTAACAGATGAAAAGAGATGATTCATATGACTGTATCAACAAATTCAGGCCAAGCAGTCAATACAATTTCAATACCCATTCATGATTAAAAAAAGATTCAGAGCCAGGAAAAAAGGAGAACTCAATCTTATAAAGACTCTTTCTTTCTTTCCTTTTCTATTCCCTTTCCTTTCCTTTCTTTTGAGAGCGAGAGAAGGAGGTGGGAGAGGAAGGGCAGAGGGAGAAGCAGACAGAATCTTAGGCAGACACCCAGTTGAGCACAGAGCCCAGTGCAGTGCTTGATATGACGAACCTGAAATCACGACCTGAGCTGAAATCAAGAGTCAGATGCTCAACCAACTGAGCCAACCAAGCATCCCATAAATATTTTTGTAATATACATGAATGCATGTGCACAGACACATACTTTAATAGGTAGATATTATGAGTATTCATTTTTAAAATCAGGAATGAGACAAGGATACCCACTCTTACTTTTGAGTGATATTATGCTAGAGGTCCCAGCAGGAAAATAAGGAAAAGAAGTAAAAAGAATAAGGATTTGAAGAAACCAAATTGTATTACTTTGATATTATTGTACATTAAATATATATAAACTTCAAGAAAATCTAACAAATAAATTATTAGAATTGAGAAGAAAATTTAGCAAATTTGTTGGATACAAAAATCAATGTATAGAGGCGCCTGGGTGGCTCAGTGGGGAAAAGCCTCTGCCTTTGGCTCAGGTCATGATCCCAGGGTCCTGGGATCAAGCCCCACATCGGGCTCTCTGCTCGGCAGGGAGCCTGCTTCCCTTCCTCTCTCTCTGCCTACTTGTAATCTCTGTCAAATAAATAGATAAAATCTTTAAAAAAAATCTATCAGATTAAAAAACAATCAATGTATAAAAGTTAAATGTATTTCTTTATACTGGTAACAAACAAATGTAACTTAAAAATATACCATTTAGGGGCGCCTGGGTGGCTCAGTGGGTTAAAGCCGCTGCCTTCGGCTCGGGTCATGATCCCAGGGTCATGGGATCGAGCCCCGCATCAGGCTCTCTGCTCTGTGGACAGCCTGCTTCCTCCTCTCTCTCTCTCTGCCTCTGTCTACTTGTGATCTCTATCAAATAAATTAAAAATATATATATATATATACCATTTATAATAGCAATATGTAATATAATTTTTAAATATATATAAAGACATGCTACTTTTTAAAAATATTTTTATTTATGTATTTGACAGAGATTACAAGTAGGCAGAGAGAGAGGAAGAAGCAGGCTTCCCGCTGAGCAGAGAGCCCGATGTAGGGCTCGATCCCAGGACTCTGGGATCATGACCTGAGCTGAAAGCAGAGGCTTTAGCCCACTGAGCCACCCAGGCACCCCAAGACATACTACCTTTAAGCATACAGTACTTAAATATAAATACACATATATTTAAATATAAATACATATCCAAACTAAAAATAAAGCTAACAAAAGATGATAAGCTCTTAATGGAAAAATTGTAAAAACTGTAACGTTTCATTGGAAGACATTAATGAAGACATGAAAAAATGTAGAAAGAAACTTTGCTTATGGATAGGAATATTAAATATCCTAAAGATGTCAATTCTTCCCAACTTGATATATAGATTTAATGTAATTCTAATAAAAATCTTAACAGCTTTTCATGAAACTTGACAAGCTGATCCAAATAGAGGGAAGAGGGCTAAGGGAGAAAGAATAATAAAGACATTCCTGGGACGCCTGGGTGGCTCAGTTGGTTAACAGCTGCCTTCGGCTCGGGTCATGATCCTAGCGTCCTGGGATCGAGTCCCACATCGGGCTCCTTGCTCGGCAGGGAGCCTGCTTCTCCCTCTGCCTCTGCCTGCCTCTCTGTCTGCCTGTGCTCCCTCTCTCTCTAACAAATAAATAAATAAAATCTTAAAAAAAAAAAGATATTCCTGAACAATAATAAAGTGAGGGGATTTATAATTAAGACAGAGTGGAAATGGCCCAGAATAGACAAAGACCAGTGGAACAGAATAGAGCCCAGAAAAAAACTCATGCATAGATAGAAACTTGACACACAGAGATTTCAGATAGTGGTAAAAGGAAGGGCTTTAGGGAAAAAAATGGTTCTGAGATGGGTCTCTACTTCACACTATGCATAAATACAAGTTCCAAATGGAAAAGGACTTAATTGTGAAAGTAATATTTTTAACACTTAGGGAAAAATAATAGAAACATCTTTATGACTTAAGGATAGGAGAAGTCACAAATTACATGCAAAAAGGGAAAGACTGATTAATGAAGTCACACTAAAATTTAGAACTGCATTAAAATCAAAGACCCCACAAAGAAAGTAAAAAGACAAGCCACATAACAGAATATATTCATTCCAGTTATAACAAAGGATTAGTATCTAGAATACACTGAACACACAAACTATAAACCAGTAAGAAAAAGACAAATACTCCAAGGGAGAATAGGCAAAAGACATGAACAGTCACTTTACAAAAGAGGTTCAAATGCCGTATATACATCAACCTTAACCAGCAGAAAAATGCAAATTAAAACCCATCATAATATCAGAATGGCAACATTCTTAAAAATCTGCATATGCTGAGTGTTGAAAAAGACATCAATAATGAAGACTAACATACATGGCTGGTAAGAGCATAAACGGATAAATCGACCCTGGAAAACTAGAGTATGACCTAGTGAAGTGAAAGATGTGCATGTCCTATGACCAGCAATCGTACTACCAGCACAGAGAAACGTTTACACATGTGCTGCAGTAGATGTGAACTGTTTACAGCAACACCGTTCACAACAGCAAACTGCAAAAAAATCTAAAGTTGGATAAAGATCTATTTATACAATGGGATACCACAGGCGAGTACAGTACATCTTTGCATTTCTGTGGTGTTGGTAATGATCTCTCATGTACCATCCAATCCTCATGAAACTCACACACATGTATGAGTCACACCGCCTGGGTTCAAATCCTGGCTAACTACCACCTGTTATCCATGTATATCTGAATTAGATTTCCTAACCTGTGTTCTCTCATCAATAAAATAGGGTTAATAATTGTATTACCTATAGGACTGATAAGAAGATGAATGAAATAACACTTTATTATCATTAATATTTAAGAAAAACAACCATATGGAAATAGGCATGATTACTTCTGGATAACAGATTTACAGGTGACAAATTTTCTTTTTTCCTCAAATTTTTTCTTTTTTACTCAAATTTTCTACAATGATATTATATAGTGTATAAAAGTTAAGTTCTTCAACAAATGGTACTGGAAGAAATGAGTATATGCCTGCAAAAGAATGAAGTTGGGGGGCGCCAGGGTGGCTCAGTGGGTTGAGCCTCTGCCTTCAGCTCGGGTCGTGGTCTTGGGGTCCTGGGATTGGGCCCCGCATCGGGCTCTCTGCTGGGGGCGGGGGGGGGGGCCTACTCCCCGCCCCCCCGCCTGCCTCTCTGACTGCTTGTGATCTCTGTCTGTCAAATAAATAAATCTTAAAAAAAAAAAAAAGAATGAAGTTGGATCCCTTGCTAATAGCACGTACAAGAATTAATCGAAATGTATCATGGACCTAAATATAAGAGCTGAAACTATACAACTCTTGTAAATCTCCATACCTCAGTTTAGGCAATGGTTTTTTTTGTTTTTGGTTTTTTTTTTTAATTTATTTGACAGAGATCACAAGTAGGCAGAGAGGCAGACAGAGACGGGGGTGGGGGGGAAGCAGGCTCCCCGCAGAGCAAAGAGCCCGATGTGGGGCTCGATCCCAGGACCCTGGGATCATGACCTGAGCCGAAGGCAGAGGCTTTAACCCACTGAGCCACCCAGGTGCCCCTAGGCAATGGTTTCTTAGACGTGACACCAAAAGCACTCGAGACTAAAAAAAAAAAAAAAAGTAAATTTACTTTATCAAAATTAAAAACCTTTGTGTTTCAAAGGACACCATTGAGAAAGTGAAAAGGCAACCAGCAGAATGGGAGAAAATATTTGAAAGTCATCAGAGTCGTGATCCGAAGGGGCACGTGTACCCAAATGTTTATAGCAGCAATGTCCACAATAGCCAAGTTATGGAAAGAACCTAGATGTCCATCAACAGATGAATGGATAAAGAAGAGGTGGTATATATATACAATGGAACACTATGCAGCCATCAAAAGAAATGAAATCTTACCATTTGTGACAACATGGATGCAACTAGAGCATATTATGCTTAGCAAAATAAGTCAACTGAAGAAAGACAACTATCACATGATCTCCCTGATATGAGGAAGTGGAGATGCAACGGGGGTGGGAGTTAAGGTGGTAGGAAAAGTAAAAATGAAACAAGATGGGATCGGGAGGGAGACAAACCAAAAGAGACTCTTAATGTCATAAAACAAACTGAGGGGGGTGGGGGAGGAGGGGTTGGGAGAGGGTGGTGGGGTTACATTATATGTTTAAATAAAAAAGCTTAAAGAAAAAAAACAGTAAAATCTCTTTTGTAATAAATAAACTGATTGTAAAAAAAAAAAAAAGAAGAAAGTCATCAGAGTCTAGTACCCAGCATATATAAGGAACTCTCAGAACTCAAGAAAGAAAAAATTTAAAACTAGACAAAGATTTAAACAGACACTTCTCCAAAGACATCTACAAATGGATGATAAGCACATGGAAACATGATGGATGATAAGCACATGAAAACATGTCAAACATCATTAGTCATTAAGAAAATGCAAATCAGGGACGCCTAGGTGGCTCAGTTGGTTAAGCAGCTGCCTTCAGCTCAGGTCATGATCCCAGCGTCCTGGGATCCAGTTCCACATCGGGCTCCTTGCTCAGCAGGGAGCCTGCTTTTCCCTCTGCCTCTGCCTGCCACTCTGTCTGCCTGTGCTCATTCGCTCTCTCTCCCTCTCTCTCTGACAAATAAATAAATAAAATCTTTGGGGGAAAAAAAAAAAAGAAAACGCAAATCAAAACAAGTGAGGGTTCCCTGGCTGGCTCAGTCCGTAAAGCATGCGACTCTCAATCTTGGAGTTGTAGGTGCAAGCCCTACATGAGCAGAGAGCAGACTAAAACAAACCACACACACACACACCCCACAATGAGGAACCATTTTGACTGCACAACTACAAGGATGGTTATAAGAAAAAGGCAGACAATACCAAGCGCTGGTGAGACTGTGGTGCTCTTGGTGCCCTCACACACTGCTGGTGGGAATGTTTAACAATGAAGCTGCTGTGAGAAACCAGCATGTGGTTCTCCAGAAAGTTAAGTGGAATTACCCCCAGTAATTCCACTGTTAGGTGTATACACAAGAGAAATGAAAACATATGACATAAAACTCGTGTACCACTGTTCACAGGATTATTTATAATAACCCAAAGGTGGAAACATCCAAATGTCCATCAACTGATGAATGGATAACAAAATGTGGTACATCCATATAATGGAATACCATTCAGCCATACAAAAAATGAATTATATATGGCACAACATCCATAACCCTTGAAAACATGCTAAGTGAAAGAAGCCAGTTACAAAAGGCTACATATTTCATACTTTCATTTATATGCAACGTCCAGAATTGGCAAATCCAGAGCCAGAAAGTATATTAGCGTTTGGGACTTAGAGACCACAAGAAATGTTAAGTGAATGCTACTGAGTACAGAATTTCTTTTTAGAGTAATGAAAGTGTTCTGGAATTAGATAGTGGTGATGGCTGTATGAGTCTGAATTCACTAAAAACCACTGGACTGTATACTTAGGTGGGTAAATTTTATGTAATGTGAATTATGTTATACATGTATTTTAAAGATTTTATTTGAGATAGAGAGCACGAGATAGCATACTCCCATGGGGAGCTACAGGAGGAGAGGGAGAAGCAGGCTCCCAGCTGAGGAGAGAGCCCAATCCAAGGACCCTGGGGTCATGACCTAAGCCGAAAGTAGAGATTTAACAAACTGAGCCACCCAGGTGCCCCTAAATAATTTTGATAAAACTGTCATTAAAATACAAATTTGCACATAACAGTATTACCTTTCAGTTTTTGACCTTTCAGAGGCTCTGTAATATGACTTTGACTCTAGCTCCAGCTCTTATTAGTAAGGCTATGAGCCAATCACTCAACCACTCTGAGCCTAAGGTTTTTCATCTGTAAAATGAAATGAATAAAAAACTACCCAACCCATCTCATGTGGTTACTTTAAAACAAAACTAGATAATGCACCTATAAAATGCTATACAAATTCAGGTTATGTTGCTTCTACAGCTAGAGAGAAGAGTAGGGACCACAGGGAGAAATAAAAGATCACTCTTGTTCATGCTTTCTATAGCCTGCTTCCACTTTAGTCTTAACAGCTTACTGTTGCCTCCATTCCTTGCAACTTTTTCTTTCTTAGTGTTTATTGTAATTTTATATCTTTTAAGGCCAAAAAGGGTAAACTGTTTAGTGGAATTCAGGTAATGAAATAACTAGGACTAACCAAATGTTTGGGCAAAGACTATACTTTGGGGCGCCTGGGTGTTCAGTGGGTAAAGCCTCTGCCTTTGGCTCAGGTCACAATCTTGGGGTCTTGGGATGGAGCCCTGCATCCCTGCTAAGCAGAGAGGCTGCTTCCCACTACCCCCCACCCTCCACCGCCTGTCTCTCTGCCTACTTGTGATCTCTGTCTGTCAAATAAATAAATAAAATCTTAAAAAGACTATAGTTCTTTTAACTGCTAGGTTAAATGAATTTTCCCAAATCTTCAATCAAATAAGAGTATATGACAGAAAATAATCCTGCAGGGTCATACAGACATTTAATTTTGTTACCTCCAGTGCATGTATGGGGATTGAGCACCTCCCCCAACCATTGAGATGGCAAAGTGAGTCCACAGTGCTGGCACTTCCATGGATCATTAGTCTATTTAAAAACTCCTCTTGAGTCAATCCAAACAAAATCAGAGAAAGTCCATTTTCTATAGGGAAAAAAAAAAGTTACCTTCAATAAGTTATGAGGACTTAGGGTTTAGCATTATAACATGAATTAAATTCTAATTACTCCATACTTCAGTGCTGTAATTAGAAATATATTTATTGGACACCAAGTACTACTCTGACCATAGTTAATTTGATTTTTTAATGCTTTTCCAAGAGAAGTTTTATTTTTTAAACATGGACCAGAGGGTACATTCTAGTAAGAACCATGCATACTATGACATAGTAGTAAATCTCACTTTTCTGCTTTCTATTATCTTGCACAATAATTCTTAGAATTTTAAACAATTTACAGAGAGGTTACATTTTTGATTTACTAAGATAAAGCAAAGAGCATGCTCCTGACACAAGGAAATACATAATTACCAAAATTTGGGTATTAAAGAGATACATAGTATGATCACATCATTCAGTAGCTTTATAGGAAGTTATAGCATAAATGCTGAATGACTATATATCTGAAATATCAAACTCAAATGCCTACAGGGCCAAACAGGTGGTGAGACAAGTGCAAGAAAAGCCTAACAAGAAAATGGTGCATCTAAGAGAACTGAAATTCAGCTCCAATCTATAAATTACTATGCAGGAATGCAGGCCTAGTGTTGCCAGATCTTAGACTTTTTCAGTAACAGCAGGAAAATCTCAATTTTACAGGTTTATAATAAAGTCTTTTTAAAAGCGCTTAGATAGTGCAAGCCAAACAAAACAGATCTGTGGTTCATAGATGGCCCACAAACAGCCTGCTTGCAACTTTTGCTTCCACAGATGAGTCAAGTGAAGACTCTCTGGATTAAAACCAACCTGTGTTACTCTTAAGACACTGATTTAGTATCTGAGCTGAGCATTTAGCTGAGCAAAATTAACCTTAATTAAAAATCAAGTACAGGGGGCGCCTGGGTGGCTCAGTGGATTAAAGCCTCTGCCTTTGGCTCAGGTCATGATCCCAGGGTCCTGGGATCGAGCCCGGCATTGGGCTCTCTGCTCAGCAGGGAGCCTGCTTCTCCATCTCTCTGCCTGCCTCTCTGCCTACTTGCGATATATGTCAAATAAATAAATAAAATCTTAAAAAAAAAAAATCAAGTACAGGGGACAAGAGTACCAAGAGTAACACCAAATAGCCCCCGTGAAAGACTACCATTTAGAGGAGAGAGTAGACACTAATATCTCCAGGGCAGAAATAAAATAGGCTTTACAAGCACACCTTTCAGCAATGGATTTCAACCTGATACAAGACATTCTCACCTGTCAAGACAAGGCACAGCTGCTCGTCTCCACTAGCGTCTATAGGAATACACTTTTTGCCAAGGGAGAAACACTGCATACCCTGGGTCTCCAAATCCCAAAGGCCAATAGTGCAGCCCATTCCTTCCACTGCCCAAGTAAACAGTGCACTGAATCCTGTCACAGACATACATGTAAGCTCAACAGGTTCCTCTTGTTCACTAATGTTCATGATTTTCCATGATCTCCCTTGGTCACTGGCGTTGGCATGATCCTTCTGTGGAAACTTATAGTGGCTGTGCATTATGTCCTGTGGAATGAAGGCCCAGCCTAGCATACTGGTACTGTGGTTACCAGATTCAGGGGACTCCAAATGCAAAATATTCTGGAACCATGGAGCACAATAGGAAACCTCCAATTTGGAGCTCTTTATTGTTTCAGTCAGTGATGACAGCTGGGCTTTCCAAGACCTGGAAAATAGGGTAGAACTCACATCTGTTACAGTGAAAGGCACTAAATAAAACACTACATCAGGAAGAAGATGCATTAAAAAAAAAAAAGTGTCTACTTCTGTAAAGCCCTTTAGTAAAAACCACAAAAAATAGAAATAAAAAAGTAAATCCAAAAAGGGAATTTCTGTACCTATCAACTTGAAAGGAAAACTTGGTCAGTTTCATGTTGTAGTCAGAATTAACAGGATCATCTTCATCTATCCCCTTGGGGCCTTCAATAGGAATATCTTTGAGAGCTCTTTCACATAGTAGGTGTCCTGGATGTTGCCTACATTTTAAAATGATAACCATGGTCAACAATGATGATCAAATCCAAATCTGTGTTACTACTGCTCCTGTTAAAAGCTGAGGGGTGGGGATGTCACACAGAAAGAACAGTATAAACAATAAGTTGCTGTGAACAGGACTCCTTATCTTGCTTAAAGCAGAATGATAAAGTCAGCCTGAAGAATCTGGCCCATTTATAAGTATGTGTGGTAACAAACTGTTGGTAGTGTTCATTTCATAATACATACATATACTGAATCATTATGTTATACACCTGAAATGAATATAATATTGTACGTCAATTATATCTCAATTAAGAAAAAAGAATTTAACATTCATGGTTTTAAGAAGAGATAAGAGCACTTATTGCCTACTATATTGCAGATGTTGTGATAAAAACTTTATATAAACTATGGGGCACCTGGGTGGCTCAGTGGGTTAAGTCTCTGCCTTCAGCTCAGGTCATGATCTCAGGGTCCTGGGATCGAGCCCTGCATCGGGCTCTCTGCTCAGCAGGGAACCTGCTTCTCCTTCTCTGCCTGCCTCTCTGCCTACTTATGATCTCTCTCTTTCTCTCTGTCAAATAAATAAATAAAATCCTTTAAAAAAAAACTTTATATAAACTAAACCTTTCAACAATCCTATGAGGGTTTATAGATAAAGAAATGAAGCCTCAGAGAAACAGTGGGGCTGGATTTGAACCCAGTCAATGTGACCATAAAGCCCAGGTTTTTAACTGCTCACAATACTGTCACCACAAAGTAAGATTTAGGCTGAGACAGGGAATACACAAGAACTAGAAAGACAAAATCCGAGTGCAGGTGTACATGCAAGAGTACATGCCGAAAGAGGGCTGTCACATTTGAGAAACACAAAGAAGGCAAAAGTGCCTAAAGCACAAGGAATGAGAAGCAAGGTGGTGTGAGATGAGGCTGGAGAGCCTGGCAGGAGAGAGATGGTGCAGGGCTTTATGGGCTATGAAGGATTTTTAGTTTCTTCTTGGTGGAGGGAAGCTAAATAAGGGTTTTAAGCAGAAAAGTACTATGATCAGATACAGAAGAACAACTGGGGGAGAAAGAGAGGAATTTAAACACCCTGAGCACTTAGTTAAATTACTATTCACCCTTTCTACAATTTGAAGGTAATATGTTAACATACATGTATCAAGGAGATGATGAGAAGAAGTTAGAGAAGGCAGGGTGACAGTGAGAGAAGATGACACATGGAGATGGTTGTTCCCCATCCCCCCAAACAAAAAGTGGATGCCTTGTTCCCAGATGTTAGTATCTGGCTATTTCTCTGATAACCACTGTAACAACATCACTCTGGTTATTGTACAGAGTATGAAGTTGAGGGGGTAAGAGCTGTCATCGAGAGACCAATTAGGAGCTGTTACCTTACCTCAGTTCAGACAGTGGCATGGATGAGAGTGATAACAAAGGACTTAAGGAAAGAGGGCAGATTTAAGAAACATTTAGGATATAGAAGGACTAGGACCTGGTGATTAACCAGATAGGGATCTAGTACTTAAAATAGGTTTAAGATATAAAGAAGAAAGTAAATCGAAAACAGTCCCTAAGAAAGAAGGAAGAAATAGGATCCAGAACACAAAAGGATGGGCCTTCACAGAAGGATAATCCACTGTAACAGGAGGGAAGATGAGGAGATGGGTACAGGAAAATGGGTTTGCAACTTAATGTGAGAAACTGAGGGAACTCTCATTAGACAGACTCTATTTCCTTTATAAAGTAGAAGGCAATGTCACCCCAGATTTGGAAGCAAAGAGATGAGTAGAAACCTAAAGAAAAGAGGGTTAAAAACATTGTTGTAAAGAATGGGCTCATGAAAAATCATTATAAAATTTCCAGGTAATACTCAGAGACCAGTTGAAGGTAGCAAAAGTGAACTTATAGTGCTATCGATTTTCCTTTGTGGTTTTCTCACAAGTGCCTGGTTGCTTGGGTACAGGGACAGAGAAGGCAGAATGAGGGGCGGAGGGGTTAGATTTTGTCAGACCAAGGGCTACTGTAAGGCAGGAGCAAGAGTTTAGGGTGTATGCAAAAAGGGCTGAAATGAGGGTGAGAATGAAATCAAGACAAGAGAGGGCTAGAGAGTGGAAGGTCAACTGACTGGAAATTTCAATGGCGTCAGAAGACAAGAGTCAGAGTACTTGAGTAAGTGATATGGAAAGTTTGGGAAGTTGCAGTCAGGAAGTGAGATGTGTAGAATAGTGATTTGGGGGAGGAACAGATTCAAACAATGACAAAGCCAGAGTAAGTATGGGAGTGGACCGCTGAAGTAAACTGGAAGAAAAAGTCACTGACAATGAACTGAAAGAATAAACCGCAAGTTTGGGTTCTCAAGGAGCTTACAAATTCTATAGGACACATGAAAAAAATGAGAGAAATAATACAGGACTATACAATTAAGGGCCAAACTGTAATTTAAAGCAAAAGTGTTACACAAGGGGTGCCTGGGTGGCTCAGTGGGTTAAAGCCACTGCCTTCGGCTCGGGTCGTGATCCCAGGGTCGTGGGATAGAACCCCATATCGGGCTCTCTGCTCTGCGGACAGCCTGCTTCCTCTCCTCTCTCTGCCTCCTTGTGATCTCTGTCAAATAAATAAATAATCTTAAAAAAAAAAAAAGTGTTACACAAGTTCAAAGAAAAGAAAAATAATAAAATGAGTGTAAAATTACAAGCGGAAGGGGTTTTAGTAAGAAAAGGCCTCATGGGGACACCTGGGTGGCTCAGTTGGTTGGGCGGCTGCCTTCGGCTCAGGTCATGATTCCAGTGTCCTGGGATCGAGTCCCACATTGGGCTCCTTGCTCGGCAGGGAGCCTGCTTCTCCCTCTGCCTCACTCTGTCTGCCTGTGCTCGCTTCCTCTCTCTCTCTGACAAATATAAATAAAATCTTAAAAAAAAGAAAAGGCCTCATGAAAGAGGTAGATCTTAAAGGATAAAATGAAAAGGAGAGATTGACATTCTGTATCAGGGGAAAAAAGAGTTAGAACCAGGAGTGGAGAGAGAGAAACACACTTCTACACTTCAGAGAACAGCTAGAAAATAAAATATGCAGTCAACTCTAGAGAAATCTCACTTATTAAAGAGCATTCACGTAAATAATAAAGCAATTACTCATTTAGTTGGGCAGGACAGATCCCTAAATTTATTGGGAACAAAACACTAGCTTTGATGTTAAAGTAGCTGAGTTCAATGCAATTTGTTCAAAGGAATGTGCCTGATGCCCTCTTCAGAGCTCTCTTGAAGTGTTACTAAAACATCAATGGGAAAGGAACCCTACATACAAGGATCAGAGTGGCAACGATCAGGGTGGCTGAGTAGGCTTTCCTCCCTCCTCATCTATCAAATTATTTTCCACGGTAGATGATTAGGAAGTAACTCTAAATACACAGGATATGGTTTAGTCAGTAAAAATGGCCTACTGATAAACAAGCACATGATCTGAGAATGTGCTAATCATCCCTGCTTAAAGATTAAAAAAAAAAAAGGCATTAAAAGGCCACTTAAAAAAATCACAGGGGATAGAAGTTCTGGTAGGTATGTGAAAATGAATGTGTCCTTTCTTGTGATCCAAACAATAAGCCATAAAAGCCATCAAAGTGCACTCCCAATTACTCAAGGATTTATTTATCTCATTCATATTAAGTGAGGACCAGAAATCCTAATGGTTTTGAATGGCCTTCAATACTGAAAGTCATAAATGCGGACTAGCGTACTTTTAGATAAGGAAATTGCAATGTACAGGCTGGGTTGTGTACTTAAACTTCTCGTAGCATACCTCTCTCAAACACTGTAAAATCAGAAGTAACTAGAATATCTAAATTAAAAAGCAACACAAAGGGACTTCAATTTTTACTAATATATTTAGAGAGCCACAGGTGTGGGTCCTCCAAGGGAAACACCTGAGGAAATCCTCAGCTGGAGCAAGCTAGCTTAACATACCTTATTAAAGTCCTTCAAGAGAAAAGTAATCCCTAAAGCTGCCAGGACCCTGAGGCACATAAGAAGCAATTTCAACTCAGGGTAAATCCTTTTTCTTCTACTCTAATGTAGGGCAAAAAACGGGTAAAAAATGTATTAACAGCCAACTGTGCTACTATACATTATGTACTTATTTTTAAAACTATGGTTGACTACTTTACTTACATGGTATGTCATATATAACATACACAAATCAAAATCACAACTTTGATATACATTACGAAATAAAAAGGTAGCCAATGGTCATTTGCACAATTTTACAGTAACAACCTCACTAGGTAGTAGCTAGAACATGACCTAGCTAAATAGAAATGAAACTGGTTTCCAAAAAAAAAAAAGCTAACAAGTACATTTTTAACCTCCTACAGCTTTATCTCAAATTAGAGATTGCAATAATTTACATACCTGAAATACAAATTTAAGTTAACAGCAATTGCAGAGTTGGAGGAGCTGACAATCACTACAACATCTAGGTCTTGAGACACTTTCAGTGAAGTGAAGGAAGAAATCTTAGCCGGTTCCTGCTGTTGCTCATTACACACATCTTGGTGAAGTGCTAAATCTACATGGGCTACATGTGTACCATCCACAGTGTCAAAAATGTCTTTGAGTTAAGAGTTAAGGAAAATGCCAGTCTTAAGTATGCCTCACAACTTCAAGCACAGGATGGGATGGACCTTGGAAACCTCATGGCTGCAGCCTTGTAAGGTTAGTGGACACCATGGCAGCCCTCATCACAGTCATCAGCAGACTATGAAGCTGGTGGCCCAATAAACCTGATAGAGTTCATTCAGCAATACTTGCTGAAAATCCACTCTGTGCCAGGCCTTGAATGACACCTTGCTAATATTTCCACTAGTGTTCTACAATAATGCTAAGAGAAATATAATGTGAGCCATGTTCATCACTGTAAATTTTCTAGTAGCCTTAACAAGTAAAACAAACCCAGTGAACCTAATTAATACATTTTATTTAATCCAATATATCAAAAATATTACCATCTCAACATGTAACTGATATGAAAAATTGAGATATTTTACAACTTTCTTTCATATCAATGTTCAAAATCTGGTATTTTACATTTGTAGCAAATCTCAGTTTAGACACTAAATTTTCATTGGAAATACCTGCTCTGTATTTAAGTTTTGTAAAATTCACATTTGAGAACGTAAATACACTTAAAAGTTCTCCAATAATTAAATCAAGTATGAACTTTTAAATTTAAAGTAATTAAGTAAAACTGAGAATTCCATTCCTCAATTACAGTAGCCAATTTCAAGTGCTCAACAGCCATAGAATCCTAGTGCCTACCATGCTGGACAGCACCATTCTATAACCTGGCAACAAAGATGAAGTTAGTGCAACATTTTATGACATTTTTATAAAAAATGTTAATAAAGGCTATTTTATATCTAAAGTAGAAAAACTATCCCTTTAATTCAGAAATAAAAGTTCCAAAATCATGAAAGGGGTCATTTTCAAAGTCTCAGAACAACTTTGTTAATGATCTATGGATCTGCTAGAGGCAAAAAAACAACAAAAAAACACTATAATATTTCCAAAACCAAATTAAAAGTGGTTAAGCAAACCCTATGATTTACTAATATGATGGAATCATTAGAGATAAGGGTTATATTTATATATGAAAATGAACCTATCACATCATAAGCAGTCCTCAAAATCCTTTCTGGAAACAAGCACATAGTAGATATTCAACAAGCATGTTTTGAATAAATGGGTAATATAGAGCATATATAATTTAGAAAGAACACAAGTTGATCATATGACTATGAAAAAAGTATATAACAGAAAATATTTCAATAGGATATAAAGCAATATAATTTGAGTATTTTAAGTTCATGAAGATCTTTTTCCTTGGAAAGTTTTACAAAACTAACATTCTGCCTATATACCAGTCCAGTCCCTAAGACTAAATGCCTAAAAAAGGCTCATCTTTCTAGGTAGTCTCCTCCCCTACATATCCCCATCTTTACTGCCAAGGATACAGATCCAGCCTAAACTACTCAAAATAAAAAGAATTCCTCTGCAGAGCTGCACGTCAATAATCGTGTCCACTGCTTGTGTAGGCAAGGGTAACGTGAAACAGTTGAGTACTCCAATCTCAGCATCTCTTTCAGGAAATACAATGTGTAGGACAATACACTTGTTGATGAACAATAGTGATGTGTTATTGTGAAATGACAGAATTCTCAAAGACAATAAGGAAACACCTATGAAACAAAAGAAGATTATTTCAAACTCACTGGTCACAGTTTTACAGTTCATAAATTTGATTTTGTAAACATAACACAAACAGGTGAAACAAAGAAGAAACAATACTTTGTCCAACTCTAGGCAGTTATTGCTCATACCTACCTGAGCAATTGATTACTCGTGGGTAAGAGGATAAATAAAGACAGCTTACAATGTCTCTGTTCATTCTGTTTATGGCCAGAGTCTTATAGCACACCGGAAGATTAGAAAAAATTTTAAAAATAAATAAATAAATAACCTACTTGTCCCAGGACTTCACAAAAACAATCAGTTTTTTAAAATATTTTATTCATTTATTTAACAGATCACAAGTAGGCAGAGAGGCAGGCAGAGACAGAGGAGGAAGCAGGCTCCCCACCGAGCAGAGAGCCCAAGGCAGGACTCGATCCCAGGACCCTGGGATCATGACCCGAGCCTAAGGCAGCGGCTTTAACCCACTGAGCCACCTAGGCACCCCCCCACTTTTTTTTTAAAAGAAAAAGAAGGGAGGGACGCCTGGGTGGCTCAGTGGGTTAAAGCCGCTGCCTTCGGCTCCGGTCATGATCCCAGGGTCCTGGGATCGAGTCCTGCCTTGGGCTCTCTGCTCGGTGGGGAGCCTGCTTCTCCCCTCCCCTCTCTGTCTGCCTCTCTGCCTGCTTGTGTGATCTCTGTCTGTCCAATAAATAAATAAAATCTTTAAAAAAAAAAAAGGAAGAAAAAGAAGGGAGGTAGCTGGTGGGCTCAGTCAGAAGACCATGTGATTCTTGATCTTGGAGCTGTGAGTTCAAGCCCCACACTGGGTGTAGAGATTACTTAAAAATAAAAAATGTGAAAAAGAAAAAAAAACAAACGAAGGAACCTTAAAATCAAGGGTGTCGCGTATGCTACTGCCTTAAATACAGAGGCCCGAGTACTTTGATTTCTGTTCCCTGCAGCCCTCAGGATGAGTCATCAGTCTAGATCAGCGCTATCCAACAGAAATACTGTCAGCCACAAATGCAAACCACGATGTAATTTTAAATTTTTTAGTAGCTGTGCTGAAAAAAGAAACAGGTGAAATTTTTACATATTATTTACCCCATTACATCCAAAATATCATCTCAACATATAATTAATACAAAAACTATTAATGAGATATTTTACGTTTTTATACGAAGCCTTAAAAATCTGGTATGTATTAATACTTAGAGGACATCTTAATTCACATTAACCACATTTCAAATGCTCAATCGCCTTATGTGACTAGTGGCCACTGGACTGGACAAGGCCAATCTCCCTGATTCCATCTTTATAAGAACTTTCCCTGGAATGTATACAAAATTACATAGTAATGTCACAGACTTAAACATGCTGAAAGACCACCTGTAAATACTTACTGATATTTTGATCTTCAATGAGCTTTTGCAGGGTCTCCTCACTACAGCTATACAAAATGGTTGCATCACATCTTCCATCTTTCAAATCAAATTCAGAGATTAACAGTTCGTAACTTTCACTAAGAGCAAGCAGTTTGGGTTTGTCTGTTGGTGAGGTGCTGTTACGAGAATCCTCCCATACAAAGCTAAGGAGAAAGCGTAGAATATTATATTCTATCATCCACAAAAAATTTTTTACCCACAATGGGCAGAAGAGCAAAAGGAGGAAAGAACAATTCTTTAGGTCACAGGGTAGTAGCATTAATCCTACACTCAAACTCAAGGGGATGTAAATTCCTCTGGGACATGCCTCTTCTTCCCCCCCGAACCCCCTCAGGCCAACAACATAGGAGTGGGTGGAGCAAAGAGGGCATGGAGCAATAAATGGGGGCTGCTTTTATTCCTTCATCTTAAATCCTGTCTGATGAAATGTTTTAAGAAACGGTCATAAGCATAAGTTTCAACAACCAAATACGTATATTATTTATAAGAGGTGGTACTCACAATTAACAAAATAGCTTTTGCTAACTTAAATGCTTTCAATGACTTTTAAAAGTGACTATTTGTATTTACAGACTTTGAGGACTCCAAGATCCTATACTATAGAAGAGCTCTGTCCAACAGAACTTTCCAGGATGATGGAAGTGCTCTATATAGCTGCACTTTCCAATAAAGTAACCAACAGCCACATGGGACTACTGAACATTTGAAATGTGAATAGTGCAACTGAGGAAAAATGCAAAACTTACTAAGTCACATGTAGCTAATGGCTACCATGCTGGACAGTTCAGTCACAAAATTATTAAAGCAGTATGATGTCAACGCACCAACACTGGCTAACAATGGTCGGAAGAGACTAATGAATGATACTACAGCTTCAAATCAAATTAAATTACATTTAAAAATAAAAGGGGGATGCACCTGGGTGGCTTAATTGGTTAAGCAAATAACTCTTGATTTCTGCCCAGGTTATGATCTCAGGGTCATAGGAATGGGCTCCTCACTCAGGGGAGTCTGCTTGAGATTTCTCTCCCTTTCCCTCTGCCCCTCCCTACACACCCCTGCACACAAGCAAATGCTATCTCCTAAAATAAATAAATAAATAAAATAAATCTTTTAAAAAGATTAAAAAAAATAAAAGGGCCCAATTCTGGAAACAATAAAATGGAATGAGAGGAAGCTGTCATGCTGATAAACTTTCATCTTTAAAAAAATATTTTTTTCTAAAGAATAAATTTTATATCTAAAAAAAATCAGACCTGGTGCTCTAATGTACTTATTAAAGAATAAGACTGATGTATTGTACTTTTCTATCTTTATACCTAAACTGGTGATTTTTAAGATTTTATTTATTAGTTAGAGAGAGAGCGAGCACAGGCAGGCAGAGGCAGAGGGAGAAGCAGGCTCCCTGCCAAGCAAGGAGCCCGATGCGGGACTCGATCCCAGGACCCCGGGATCATGACCTGAGCTGAAGGCAGCCGCCTAACCAACTGAGCCACCCAGGCGTCCCTAAACTGGTGATTTTTTCATGAACACCCAATTCCTGACTGTTTATAGTGAAAATCTGGAAAACCACCTGAATGTTGAATATGGAAAGATTAAACAAATTACGGTGCATTTAAAAGGCAGAATACAGCGACACTATTGACATCATCAGCATATGAACTATACCATCATGGGAAAAGACAGGAAATCTTCAATAAAAATAACTACAGGATGTACAGTGATTTCAACATATATAAAAAAAGACCATATATACTTTAAGATAAGCAAGCCCTGAATCCTGTAAATTTGTCCTTATTTTTACCCCATGAAGCACCTGGATTAAAATTAAAATCCAATTCAAATAGAAAGTCCTTCTTGATCCTCCTTCAATCCACTAATTTCACACCGTCAATTACGGATGCCCTCATTATTTCAAGTGTGTGTCTTTTGTTCTCAAACACCTAAAGCGTTCTCCTTTTCTCTGCCTCATTCCTTTCTTTAGGGAACTGTGTCCACAGATATTTAACACAGTTGAATAAATTAACTTCTCCTATGGAGAGATTCTTCCTCCTAGCATCTAGAGACCAGGAGTAAGACGATTAAAGCACTCGCTTATTTAATAAACAAATCTTATTGTCGGACACTATTACAGAACCTGGAGATTCCAAACTAAGACAACTCTTAACTACTTAATGTTTTAGGAAATGGTTTCTAAACGTTTTCTATTATTAAAAAGACTCCTGGGGTGCTGGCTGGCTCAGTTGGGAGAACAAGCCCCTCTTAACCTTCGGGTTGTGAGTTGAGTGAGACCTGAGATTACTTAAATAAAACTTTAAAAAAGAGAGAGAGCCCAAAGACTCAGAGGGCACTCTCACACTTCATGACATAAACTCTTACTCCTGGATGAAGAGTCACAGAAGTGGAAGGTTAATACATAATTATAATTGTTTTTTTGTCTTTCCCTGTCTTCTGTCTTCCCAATCAAGCAAGCTTCACATGTAAGAGCTGTCATAGACTGCTCCTATGTAACAATTTGGGTGTAATAAATATTACATTAAAATGTAATAAATATTCAGTTGCGTGAATAAATGAATTAATCCATGTTACACAGGATTAATACACATGGGTTAATCCATGTACACAGGAAGTCACTGTTTCAGGCACAAGAAAAAGTTCTCATGATTCAAATTAGAGATGATCCCCAGCTGCTATCTTCAAGGGATTTAACTGAAAGAAGATGGGCAAAGTGCACAGCACAATAACAATTAATTAACCTATGTTGAATTAATGAAAGAACCCCCACGTTGGGACCTGCTCCCGGTGCGCGGCCAGCAGAGGAGCTGGATGCCTTATCTGCGCCCCGGGAACCGGGAAGCGAGGGTGGGGCTGCAAAACGAGGAAAAGGTTCCGAGAGGGCACCCGGATCGCATTTGAGCTGTTTCCCGCGGCTGTCATTCCTCTCCCACTACCTCCACGCCTGGAGGGGAGCACTGGGGCCAGCCGCCTAAGGTCCCGGACTCTTCCACCACTGCCCAGCACTCCCACAGCACTTACTGCCGAAAGGGGCCATTAAGGCAGCAGGCACCCCCGCTCCGGCCGCCGGGCGCCAAGGAAAGCACTTGCAGGCTGCCTGCGGCTGTTAGGCTCCCCAGAACCTCCTGATCTCTGTGCAACTGCGCCCGGCATCCCAGCCGCCCCGTTGCCTCCACAGGGACTGGCACCAACAGCATAGGTAGAACCCGCTCCATGGCTTTGGCGCTGCAGGTGCCGCAAGCAGCAGCTCCCCCTGCAGCCTTTTCTGCAGCCATTTTGACTCGGCTATTTCTTCCGGTCACCTGAGCGCAGCTGCGTCCTGGGCATGCGCCGTGCAGCCCACCCTCACTGCCTCGTGACTCTCCCAGGGACTGAACTGTCTCCGCCTTTTACAATCCCGGCCTCTGGAGGCTGGCGCCAATTCCTCCAGCAAAACTACATCTATCTGCCTTTGCTTCAAGCCTGTTTACTTAACTACCTTGGAAGAGTTAAAGGCCAAGTTTAGCAGTCTCAGGCACGCTGGAGCAGATTTACTCACTCCATGGCATTACCCTCTGCCTTCTTATTCTAAATGCTTACCCTTTATTAGAACCCGTTTCCTGCTTCTCTCCTTTATCTTTACCTATTGTGCTATTTACGTTTACAGGCCCTGGGTGGTACCATGTCTTTGGTAGTGTGGACAGATCCATCCTAAGAGAATCAACCTGAATGCTGAAGTCAAATATGTCTTGTAGAGGGCAGGGAAACAGGGTACTTAAGGAGTGGTGTGGGTAGAGTTCCGAATTTATTACTAATCTTGAGGAAGTATGATCCAAGGCCTCCAGCAGAGCTTAAGAGGAGGGGGGCGGGTGAGGGGGTGGAGGAGGAATTTGGGAGGTTCTAATAAACATCAGTATTTTTCTTAACACATTCTTTTCCACAATCAGCTGGGGCCACACAGGTAACCAGTAGGCCAGACCCTCCACTTGTGCTTTGATTCACATCCTCTTGTTCTAGGACTTTGTAAAATTTTTTCTCCTGCATATCCTTCTCTCCCTTTATTGGGGTGCTTTATCATGTGAACATGCCAGAATGTCATGCTCAAAAGAAATCCTCAAATTACACCAACCACTGTCAAATTTTGCTTTCCCTTTAGAAAATTTTTACTTGACTCTTTTTAGTGCGCCCCCCTCCCCCGCCCTTTTTCTCACTTAGCAGCTTTGTGCTCACTAGTGCCTCTACAGGGAGTACTTTCAGATTAATCCCAACTGCTATTGACAGGCCTTCCCGGACCATTACCCTCCAGTTACTCCCCACCCAGTTTCGTTTTCACCAAGGTATTTATCACTGCTTGATGTTTGCCATCAGTCCCTGTTTAACCAGAATGAAAGCTTCAGAAGAACAGGGAGTTTTCACTGCTCACTGTTCCCCTACCACCTAAAACAGTGCCTGGTTCATAAAAGGGACTCCAGGGATTGATGAATACATGACCTTGTTTGTCAACTTAAACCAAACATTTCATATCCCAGGGGAGGTATTTATAGCCAACCCTATTAGCTTAGCTACTCTCTTTATAAAAAAAAAAAAAATGTCAGCAGAGAAGGAATTTCCAAGGTCATATTGTTAGACATAACAAGGCCTTATCCCTTTTATTAAGGACATTTTGAAGGCATTCATACATAAGAAAATGGCTTTCATTATTATACCCCCTAACTTAGGACAAATTTCAACACATCATTCTATTATCTTTAATTAAACCTTATTGTGTCATGCTTTTAGGCATATCATTCAGGTTTTTAAGGAGAACATAAGAAAATGTTCTGGGTGAGATCCTCCGATATATCAAGGCATAGAAAATGTCCTCAGACTCTCTGGATCCCTGTAGACTAGCCCATACTGCTAGTGTCTGATGATTAAATTTTCCCACATATATGTATTTCAGAACAACTGGATCAGTAGACCCAAGCAAGCCTACAAAGAACAGATTTTTAACAGTAAACAATTCTATTTTCTAAAGTATTCATGTGATTTAATTACTATCTCTTTCCAGCAGCTGGTAAATTCTGAGAACAGAAGTGACCTTCATGTAGCTCATACTTTTGTCTTAGATTTGTCCCTCAACTATTTCTTGAATTAACAATTCAGCTTCTCATATTAATCCTTGCCCTTAGGTAGCTTAGCATGATCAATGAGCAAAGAATCTGGGAATAAATTAAAAGGTTTGGCTGAAGAAATAGGCTTCAGGACCCTAACCCAGACAGACTGATTACTGGGTAAATGCTAAAGTGTCTAGAACTACTTCTAAATACAAGTTATCCTCCATATTCTTGGCTTGAAAGAAATGACAGAACCTATACAGGGCTTGAACAAGGGGCTATAACCTCATTTCTGTCATCACTTACTCCATCCTAGCTTCTAGGTGCTGTACCAAGGGTTTGTCCACATGGTGACAGAACAGAGGAAGAAGGTTGCTGGGGAAGGCTAGGGGTTCTGCCAGAGAGGCTGTTGGCATCTGGGCTATCTCCCAGGCAATCAGAACCACCATGTCAGTCCTGGAGGGCAGAGAAGATGGAAAAACATCAGAGTCTTTGTATTTACAGGGGAAGTAGACTCAAGGCCAAAGTTCCAAATTATCTACCACTACCACCATCAACTGTGCTTGTAACAGTTAAGAGAACACTTGCATATTTTGCATGTGTCAGGCAATGCTTAGTGCTTTACATATCCTCGTTCTTAAGAACTCTGGTTATTATCATTATCCCCAAATCCCTAGTTCACAGATGAAGTAACAAGCTTAGAGAAGGGATGTAACATGTCTGAAAGTTGCGATGCTGCTGACAAAGGCAGAATTCCAACTTAGGTCTGTTTGACTCTAAAGCTTGTCCCCTTAATCATTGTTCTACTGCCTTCCATGGGAAACCAACACTCTAGGACCCTAGAAAAGTAGGAAGGGGAAAAAAAATGAGAAGGGAGAACAGCTATAACTCTGATATTTTTCTCTTCTCTGTCCAACTTCCTCCCAATACTTGAATATACCACTCAGGTAATAGCTCACCAGGCTCAGCTGATATATCCCAGGGATACTGAAATAGCATTTACAAGGCATTTAAGATCTTACCAAGCTGTATGATCACTGCTGGGCTCCTCAAGGGAAGACTCTAGGGATACCAGCTGCTCCCCGTGACTCAGTAGGGCATAGAGCAAAGATATTCCAAACTGTGAGACATACAGTAGGCAAGGTCAAAAGAGTTCACAAGAGGCTTTGTTTGCTTTCCTGTCTCTGCAAAAAAAAAAAAAAAAAAAAAAGGCAGGTTCACATGTAAAAGTGCAGTTCAACACTTGTAAAACTCCGATTTTACAATGGCTGGCCAAAGAACTCTCAGACCTTTTGAAGGATATCACTGCTCTGAACTTTCCAAAAGATCCTTGTGGAGAGTTGATTAAATGCACACTTGTAGATTTTACTCTCAGCAGTCTATAGATCAGAAACAGACTCAGGAATCTGCAGGTAGTTTATGGACCCCACTGAAAGCAGCAATTCTTTAGACAAAGATTTGCATAGAGGAGTTCACAAAATAATCCATTAGGGTATTGAGATATCAACTTTCCCATCTAGATTCTCTGTATTTAAAATTTTCTATCTTGTATTTATTATGTACTTAGCGTAATGTGACATGTATAGGACTTCTAGACTAGCATATGGGTGATAGGGTTCAGAGCTTTTTACTAAGAGGGATACACCATCAAAAAAGTTTGGTAACCTCTGCTCTAGAGGTCCCCATCAGCACCGTCATCAAGGAGCTTGTTAGAAAAGCAAATGGATGGGCCACACCCCAGGTCTACTAAATGAGACTCTCTGGGGGTGAGACCTAGGAACTGGTGTTTGGTAAGCTTTCCAGGTGATCCTAGTGCTCACTAGGCACAGAGAAGCACTACAGAGAAGAGGGAGAGGTAATAGTCTGTTGCTTATTCCTTGCCAGTGATACCACCTGGAGGCCATCTGTGGCAAGAGCGAAGCCTCCCCACTGTGTTACCTGGTTCTGAAGCACCAGAGTGACCGGCCTCTCTGAGGAGCCAGGTGGAAACAGCATTAGTCCCTGAAGTCCTTGGAGGAGTTCATGGAAGGTCAAGTGACTGATACATTTGCCCAGAGGTCTGAATAACATTTGTAGAGCCTGCAAAAAGGTCAGTAAGTATCTCTCTGTCTCCACTACAACTTTACCTCCTACTTTGTCTGTATCCCCTTTTCTGGGTGACCTGTTTTTGGTACTTTCCTGGTTGGGTTACTTACTACTCAGGTCCTTCCAACCACTATTAAGTGGTCTCCAATACCCACTTATCTAGGATGTCTTCCCTAAGAAGGGTAGATATGGGACTCAACACTTCACAGGGAGTTCTTATCTTCTCAAACCTCCACAGCCCACTGACACCTGTGTAAACACATGTCTGTGTTTTTTGATCATTGTACTCAAGATGATCAGTCGTTCCTTTAGTAGTTGGTTCTATAACCTCCTCAACCAAGGGGGGGCAGGTTTGGGAACTCTCTCTGCCCAGCACTCTCTGGGGCATCTCTGGGGATGGGGGAGAGAGGATGGAGAAGAAGGATCTCGAATCCATGCACAAAACCATCCTCTTCTCTCCTCAATGCCACAGTACCTGATCAGCTACATCCCTCCTGATTAGGAGAGGCAAATGGTGGGTGATCACCAGAAGAAGGCTAACAGCTTGATCCTGGGGCAGGAAAGGGAGCAGCCTTGCCACTAGAGCTTTCCCCTTCCTCACAGAGAGCACCTGCAGGAAGCCATCTGCTGCCTCCCTACATGTGAGAAAGGAAGACATTTTCAGGGCTCTGCATAGAGGGCTCTGGCTTCGTGCCAGAAAGGAGGGGCAGAAGGAAAGCCCACGGGTTTGCTTATCTTTTCCTTGCTGGGCTGGAGGTGTGACTCTCCCCCACTCACTCCAGAGTATTCTGCTCTGGGGTCTTTAAGGCTTGGAAGAGCTTCTCAATCTGGTTGCTCCGTTGTTCAGAGGAGCAGGGCTGCAGCGGCCCATCCTTCTGGCCCTCTATCTCCAGCAACTGAAGAAACATCTGGGAATTCAAAGGTGGGAAAAGAAGAGGTCCATTTGAGAAATATCCCATTCCCAAGGGTAAATGAAGAACTCATTCTTAAGGAGTTGCTATCTCACCTTTTCAATCCGGGCCAACACTTGAAGCCTCTGACTGCTTGCAGCTCCTATCTCCTAAGAGAGAGTCCCAGGCCATCAGCCACACCTTCAGAGCAGCAGCCCAGGCCTCAGGTCAGCTAGATATAGAGCTGGAAAAGCTAACACCAAGTCTGACCACACTTCTTTCTCACTCTTAAGTCACAATCTGACCTCAGCATGAGAGTGCTCCTGTCCTTTCTCCAAAACAGGGGAGATTAAAAAAAAAAAAAAAAGGCGGGGGATTATGGGAGGAATGTCTGGGTGGCTCAGTCAAGTGTCTGCGGTCAGCTCAGGTCATGATCCCAGGGTCTTGGGATCAAGTACCACATCAGGCTCCTTGCTCAGCAGGGAACCTGCTTCTGCCTTTCCTTGCTGCTTCCCCCTGCTTGTGCATTCTCTCTCTCCAACAAATAGATAAAATCTTAAAAAAAAAAAAAAAAAAAGGTTGTTGGAAGATAGCATTTCTACCTGCTCTTGAGATCCATGGGGTACAGCATCAATAGCTCGGCGAGGGCTAAAACACGTTGATACAGCCACTTGGCCCAGGGAACCCTCGATTCGAACCACTGCACAAAAAGGAGTCAGGAGAAGCATATTCCCTTTCCCTTTCCACCCTCCATTATCCAGATGTCCATCCTAACCCAGCAGGTCAGCCCTGGTCCTACCTGACTCATAAGCCTCTGCCTTCTGAATGTAGGGTGTTACCAGCTTGAGTGATTCAAACTTGCTCCTTCGCCCAAGTAGCTCTTCATCTGTCTGCTTCTTCTCTAGTTTCTGATAATATCCCTGAGTGTCCATGGAATAGAAAAATTATCTTCTGAACTTAGAATTAAAGTTCTCAAGTGCAACCTCTTAATACACCCTTTCCTACTGCATTCATTCCAGAAAGGATCCTGGCCCCTTGGGACCTCCTGCCAACCACTCTGAAGCATCTTGAGTACCCTGGGCCTCATGACATCTGGCTTGGGGTCTCCATGAGGACTTCAAGAGCTAGACACCACCACCAGATCTGATGAAAAGGCAGAGAGCCACGTGGAAAGCCAGCAAGCAAACCCGTATCAGCATCTGTAACCTTCCTCCATTCCTTCTTCCTCGGATATACACTGCACACCTTTCCTTCACCCTCCCTTTCTAGTTTTGTGATCCTACCTCTGCTTTCCAAAAATCAGTTATCTGATGGCACAAAGACCATCAGCAGTTTGTAGTACAGAGATAATACTATTGTCAATTGGCCCGTAACTAATACCACTCCAGGCCAGTTTTAGGCTTCCAAAGAATGGCTCAGCAGCTCTAATGTCTTCTTAAGGAAATCTGTAAAATCCCAAGCTAAAATAAAGCCACCAACTGTGAGGCAAACAAGGATTTGAATAAAGCTCTTTCATTTAGGAGCAGTGCCAGAAAAGTAAGAGGTAAAAAATATTTTGCTTTCAGTGATCCAGGCAGAAAGAGTTTTTGAAGCATGGTGGAAAGAAAGGAAGAAATTAGTCTAAATAGGAAGAAGATAAAGGTGGGAACCTTAGTAGGGGGCTCACAGAGGTTGAAAACAAAGTGGAACACAGCTCAGATAACCCAAATACCCATAAGCAAAGCTTGCCTCATAAGCAAAAGGAAGGCAGGGAGCAGAGGGTAAGGAGTTAATATGTCTGCTAGCATTTATTCAAGTCAACAAGTTGAATCCCATGGTTCATAAAGTTCATGTGTTTCATATCTTTTAAAAAAAGCAAAAAGTTGGGACGCCTGGGTGGCTCAGTTGGTTAAGTGGCTGCCTTCGGCTCAGGTCATGATCCCAGCGTCCTGGGATGGAGTCCTACATTGGGCCCTTTGCTCCGCAGGGAGCCTGCTTCTCCCTCTGCCTCTGTCTGCCGCTCTGCCTGCCTGTGCTCGCTCTCTCTTCCTCTCTGACAGATAAATGAATAAAATCTTAAAAAAAAAATAAAAATTAAAATTAAAAAAGCAAAAAGTAGATGAACATTTATAACAAGATATTTCTAAGACCCACAGAAGTATACAAAAGTGGAAAAGTCTATATTTCAAGGCTGAATAAGGGAAATTCTTGGCAAAGGATGAAGACAAAACCTTGGTGTTTGGGGAATTATAAATAATCCCATTTGTCTGAAGTGCAGGAGAATAGAAGGGAAGGATCTTGGGATGTCATCTTGGGATATGGCCCCTATCCTGTAATGACTGCTTCTCCCACCTGACTGGACATGACCTCTAAGAGCTAGAGAAACAATCCAAGAGGACCCATGGAGTCCGGGCCTGTTGGATGCCAAGGTCAGAGGCTGAGAGGAGCTGCTGGGGCTCACCTGATAGTAGTAGTCATCCAGGTGGGGGTTCTCACTCTGCAGCTGAACCATCTGTACTTTAATCACCCAGTCCTTCTCTTTTCGGGTCATGAGGTTAACATAGGGGTCTGGCTGCTGAGACCAAGGCTTCTTGGCTGGGGTACTTCAAGCCAGAAAGGAACATTCCTTTAGACCTATCCACCCTCACATAGCTTCCCAAGGAGTGGTGAGCAGGAAGGGATAAAACAGAGTACAGGAGGTAGGCAACACGGGGAGATTTTTACTTGTGCAGAACTCTGGGTGGGGGTGGGGGGGATACCCAGCATGCAAATGAGCTTCCCTCAACCCTGCTGCTCATCTAGGCTTTACCTTGGTGTTCGACTGTGTTGCTGCAGCTGCAGGATCCGTTGGTGCTGAGGGTGGAGCTGGGTCAGGTGGCTAGGCAGACTTAGAAAGGAACTTGGGCTGGGTCAAAGAAAGCACTCAGCTCCCTACCCTTCCATCCAGTTAGCCTCTAGGAAGCTCAGCAGAACTTCTAAGGCAACCACCCACCCGCGGGCCTCCCCAAAGTCAGCCACATGAAACCACACAACCCTGGCTTGGCAGGGCTCACGTTCCCCTCCAGGATCTGTTTTCCTGCAGTTGCGTGGCAGGAGATGTTGACACAGTAGAAACCCATTTGGCCTGGTTGCTGGGAGTTCTGAGTCCTAATCTCAGTTCTGCCATGCCAGCTAACCTCAAGTAAGTTCTTTTTAGTCCCCCTGGCCTCCACTTCCTCCTCTGTGAGGGAGAAGGCACGGGACTCCACTGCACACTTCTAAGACTAGGTTTCTGTAGGTGTTTTTCTGTGGCAGCTGGTAGGCAGACCCATCCCTCCTCAGCCACTACATGCTGAGTAACTCCAGAGAAGAGTTCAGTCTGGGAGAGATGCTGGGGTGCCCGGCACCCTGAGCAAGTACCTGAAACTAGGTAGCCAGGAGGCTGGCAGGCTGCAGAAGAGAGCTGGGTCTGGCAAGAGAAGTTGAGGTCCAAAGTGCCGTGCTGGAGAGCTAGCAGTGGGAAAGGTAGTCCGGAAAGGAACTGGAGAGGGGTAGTCCAGCGTCTGAGAAAGGAATTTAGAGGTCTGGGAAAAGGGAAGCTCCACCAACAAAATGCTGCTCCTATTGCCTTTTCTCACCTGCCTTTTCTCCCACAAGAACCTCACCCAGTAGAGTTTGTCACCTCCTAGGGAGCAGCTCTTTAGTCCCTGACAATGTGGGGGCATGTGCCTTTCCTGTCTGGTGAGTCGACACCTCTCTCTCTTTCGCTCTCTCTCCCCCTCTCTCCTCCCTGCGATGTATTCCGTTCTTGTGCCTTCAGCCCCTGGGGCAATGCTTGTCTGCCTCTTTTTGGACTCCTCTGAAGTCTTCCTCAGAGCTGCAACGGTCATCTCATTCTCCCTGCAGGATTTCCTGCAACTCCTCTGGCCCAGGTCGTGTTCTCAGGACACAGTTCATATGAGGGCAGTGGCTCTTTCTAGCCCTCTGCTCCATGCTACTCATCTGCTGAAATGTAGGGAGGTGGAAGTAGGGCTCTGATTTGTCCTTTTCATATGGATGGCCAGTTGTCCCCGGACCACCTCTGTCATTTACCAAGCTACTCTACATTATGGGTGTCTCCCATCTCCCACACCTACACCTCACTTGGGCTGTTTCATCGCCAGAACAAGGTCAAGGGCAGACTAAGGGACACTCCACATGCTCCTTCTCCACATGCCATTACTTTGTCACAGGATGGAGATTGAAGTGACTCACCTGCCACAGAAAGTGCAAGGAAGCAGGGGACATCCCCAGCACACCAGAGGCCTTGATTCCAGAGGAGCTGAGAAGGCCTCTCTGGAATGGGAGGGAAGAAAACAGGCTTGAATGAGCCCCTGAGGTGTCTTCTATAGTTATTAGTGTCCATTGGGTATGGAATGCAGGAAGGCCAGTCACTTCCAATATCCAAGACAGTGGTGGTATGGCCCTCCCTTGCAGTCAAAAATCAACTCGGTCAGGAACTCTGCTTCCTCTGAGGAGAAGAAGAAGCAAGACCAGTATCTCAGGAATAGGTTGAGGGAGACTGAGTGATTCATTTCTATAAGGTTATTTATCTAGTTATCTACTTATCTATTTATTTATTTGACAGAGAGAGAGAGAGATCAAACACAAGCAGGGGGAGCAGCAGGCAGAGGGAGAGGGAGAAGCAGGCTCCCTGGAGCCTGAGTGACAGATATGGGGCTCAATCCCAGGACCCTGGAATCAAGATCTGAGCCCAAGGCAGACACTTGGACTGAGTCACCCAGATGCCCCATGATTTCATTTCTTTATAGGAATCTTTGTTGCTCTCCACTGGTTATGAGAATCCAAGAGAATAAATACCAGGAATGAACTGCTGAGATAGGGGCCCAGGGCCAAGGATGACTCACCTTCAGTACCAGGAGTTCAACCAGCACCTGTGGGCTGTCACGACCCTGATACGACCTGGTTTTTAAGGTGAAGACAGCATCAGAAACTAAGTGAAGAGATAGGAAGAAAGAGGGAAGGAAGGAGAGTCTCTACTCAGGTTCAAGCCTGAAATAGGAAGTGTTAACCCAGAACCTATCTAGGCAGGTGAGGAGGCCATGTTGTCATGGCCAAATGGTTAAGGCAAGGACTAGAAAGGAGTAGAGAAGAGAAGGATATTTAGCAACTATCTGTGAGCTGCGGGGAGTTCGGTTGACTGTCCCCCCACTCCCTCCTGCCCTGGTACCTGGGTGTTGTGGATAGCACTGAGGACAGCTGGATCCCCGAGGTCATGCTCTTCCTCCCCTACCTCCTCCTCCTCCAGCTCTGGGGCTAGATCTGGATCCAGGTTCTCCTCCTCCTCCTCCTGCTCTTCCTCCTCATCCAGTTGGGAGGCAGACACCAGCTCCTCCTCAGGAGTTGAAGAGCTACAGGACTTGCTTGTGTCTTGGTTTACATAGGGGCCTGACAAGGGAGTAGTTGGGGATGCAGGTGTGAGGAATCTTGTCTAGAGAGGCTCTTCTCAGGAACACTTCTGTTCATAAGTCATCTCGAGCACCACCTTCAAACAGTTCCCCACCTTGTTACCCCTGACCCCCAACTCCCCACTGGAGCAAATGAAACCCAGCAGGTGCCAAACACCTTTGCCTTCCACATCTCTTCAATTACCTCATTAGTCACCACCCCAGGCTGCTCTACCTGCTCTCCCTCACCTAACAGCTCCTTTCAGTGCCTCCTTAGCCAATCAAGTGCCAGATGCCGGCACTCACTGCAATTAAAGCCTACTCCAGATACTTCACACGTGTGTGCATTTAACGCTCTGAGCAGTCCTGCAAGGCTTGTAGTGATCATTTCCCCATGAAGGGGGGAAAATAGCGCCTAAAAAAGTGACCTCAGGGTGCCTGGGTGGCTCAGCGGGTTGAGCCTCTGCCTTCAGCTTGGGTCATGATCTCAGGGTCCTCAGATCAAGCCCTGCATCAGGCTCTCTGCTCAGCGGGGAGCCTGTTTCCTCCTCCTCTCTCTCTGCCTGCCTCTCTGCCTACTTGTGATCTCTGTGTGTCAAATAAATAAATAAAATCTTTAAAAAAGAAAAAAGAAAAGTGACCTCAGTCACCTATATGATGTAGTCAACAAGTTGAAGAGTTTGGAAATCACTCCTAATAATTCTGGATGCCCAGGCCCACATCCATCCACTGAACCATACCAGCAAGTCTCTGCACCCCAAGGCTTTTCATCCAGATTCCACACCCTAATGAGCAGTACCTTCAAGGCATTTCATCTTTGCAGGCTGGCAGACTTCCACCATGTCTCTTTCCTCCGGTAAAAAAACACTGTCCGCCTCTGGAAGGTAAACCTGAGACAGGGAAAAAACCCAGAGACAGCCTCCTCCTCAGTAAGGATGGCATGGCACCCTAAAACAGCCATGCTCTCCCCCTACCAAAGTTGCCAGAGGAGTATTAGCCCAGGGTCTCGAGGAATAGGACTCGGGGCTCTCAGACTGCCTTAAGCCCCAGCCTCTGCCCTCACCCCCCAGCTATAGGGAGCTGTCCTGCCCTGGGACAGAAATGAGGAACAGAGCTGGCAGCTGGAGAAGCACTTCCACACAGATAAACACGGCCCCTCAACAAGAGCTGCCTTGTTGCCAACACCCACCGCCTGACTCTTGCTATCCTTTCTGCTTAGTTTAGCCATGGCAGCCTAGGCCAGGGCTGATTTGCTACCCCTGGCTTTAAGAGTCCCAGCCCCTCCCCTGCTACCCCCTTAAAGGGCCAGCATCCCCCAACCACTTCGTCTTGATAGAAACATGAGAATATAATCTAACAATAAAGACAACTCTTGAAAGGGTAAGAGAAATAAACTGCACTTTTTAACCCCCCAAGTTTGTGGGTACAGTTTATGGGGATTGATATTTGGGAGCAGTTTTTTTTTAAAGACCCCTGTTTTCCACACCTTTCCTAGGAGCTTTATGAAGTTATGTTCCTTTCCATCCCTAGGTTTTGCTCCACCACAATTGGATAGGAAAGCCCTAGGGGATCCGGAGATTTGCTGGCAACCAAGATCTCAGCATGTAGGCAGAGCACCTGGGGGTGCTCGCCCTTCACGGGGTCCCAGGACTTAGGTCTGCCACCCGCTCTGAGGACGGACCCCCGTGAATTTAGAAGACATATCTTCAAGGCTAAAACACTTTTGCATGAGGTACACAGAATCTTATACCTTCTTGGCTACTCTAATGGAAAACTAGTTCAAAAGCTCAGGAGCGAAAAGAAAACAAACAACGAAGGTGAGAACATGGGTACAGCTGGTAGGCAAAACCCTAAGACCCCCCCTGAGCCTCAGCTAACTCCTGAGTGATCCTGGGTTCTGCGCCCATTTCCTGTGTTTAAATGAACCCCATATGACTTTGTAGAATTTTGGAATAAAAATTAAAATGAAGCTAATTTCTCTACATCAGAAATGCTAGTTAAGGCCCTATTGTCATGGTTATAGGATTGTGGTTCTTGGTACCTTTAAAGAAAAAGTTTGTTCAAAAGATTTGCTGTACATCAGAATGAGATGAGTGGGGGGGGATTAAGTAGCTTAAGTTTAAGGTACTGAAAAACTTTTCAAATATCTGAGTTGGGTTCAGATTTTTTTTTGGTAATGTCATTCAGCTGTTAAGAATTTCCTAATAGCTCACCAAGAACCAGATGTGAATTTCAGTGTTTCAGAAGTGATTTATGAGGCTATTGTAGAGACCAGGTCTTAGGAAGAACCATTTGGGGCATTCACAGCCCAACAATATCAGGCTGTATTCATTCTTAGAAACAAAATCCCTCTCTTGCTTTTGTTTCTCATTTTAACTGCCCTTTTTCTCTCACCTACCAATGAACCAAATTTCTCCATGTCCTCCACTCACATTGTTCCTTCAACCGTTGCTTTCTAGCTTTTGACTCCATCACAATGAAGGCACCAGGGAACAGATGAATGATTCCATGGGCTCCTCAACCCTTTCTACGGACAGTTGACAATTTTTCAGCTGCGTGTTAGTACTCTGCAAACACATACTCAAGGCCACTCTCCTACTCTCACTTCTACCCAGACGCCACCCCTAAAACTTCTTGGATTAAAACAAATCTGGAACTACCATTACCCATCACCCCTCAGAAACTATTCACAGTTATCAATGATTTCTTAATTGTAAGTGCAAAAGACGTTTCAGTCCTTACCTTAGTTCAAGTCTCTACAGCAGTTAACACTGTTTCCCATGCCCTCCTCACATCTCTGCTCTCCTGCAGCTTCCCATCACTTTACTCTCCTAGCTCTTCTTGTACTTCTTGGGTCATCTTTCTTTGGCCTATTTCCTACTCTCCTCATCGTCATCCAAATATCTTCTTCGTGCCTCGTTTCTTTCCCCTCTATGTTGAATATTCTTAATTTGACAGTCCTCTGAAATTGTGTATGCTTGTGTGATCTTTAAGGGGCATTTTTCTGGAAAGAGAGTCCGGAGTTTTTATCAGATTCTCAAAGGGATCAAAAATCCCTCCAAAAATTAAGCCTTCTGCACCTTGGTATCCCCGGACAATCTCACCCTCTCACATCTTCCTACTTAGCCCATGCAGATGATTTCCAAGTTTCTTAATCAGATCTGACACTTCCAATTAAGCACCTCAGTGGTTTTTATCTCCTGTCCATTACAGAAGGCATAAGATCCTTAAAATCTGCCTCTCCAGCCTCCAGTCCTCAAGATCCCTGCCTTGTAATTCTAGGTCAGAACTAGTGAGCTACATTTGGCTCTGTGAGGAGAGTAGAATTCTGATGCAGCCCTCTCTCATAATCAGTGTGCACTTGGCTGACTCTCTCTGGCCCCGGGGGGCCTCTCTCCTTTGTATTCAACTGTTGATCAAGGCAGCTTCCTGTCCCAGTTCTTTCTTTTCAGTGATATTGAACGTGTATCTTAGCAAGTAATACGCTCTTCACTGGATCTCACAAGCAAAACAAATTTACAGAGGAAGTTATTTTAATTGGAGGGGGATTTCAGATGCTTTATTAAATTGTCTTATTCTAACTTTCTAAATATCCAAATGGGGGAGGGGGAGGACTTAGCTCAGGCTTCACTTCCTCCAGGAAGCATTCTCAAATATCATCCTCCCTTCCAGGCTAGATGAGGTGCCCATCTTAGGGGCACTCATTGGTCCTTACACTATTTTCTCATTGTACCTGCCACTGACTCGTAATTCTATTTCTGTATTTGTCACCTTCATTTGAGAATGGATAGATATCTTCTTCATCTTTGTGCTTCCAGCACTTAACATGGTTTCTGTAACAGAGTAGGTTCTCAGTAAATGTTAATTTAGCTGAATTAAAATGAACAAAAAAAATGGTCCTTCCCCTTGGAGACTACCTTGGATGGAGTTTCTAGCCTGCCACCTGGGTGTGTCCTACTCCAGCCCACTCTTCACATTGTTCCCAAGAAATGTCATTCTAGAAAACAAACCCCAAAACACCTATGACAGAAATCATAAAAGACAAAGATTTCACTAAAAAAGTAAAAACTTCTATACTGAAGATACATTTATGCCAGCATAAATTCTTATAGAGCAGGGCTTTAAATAACTTTTTACAAAATTAAACCTCAAAAAAACTCAAAGGAAGTGTGAATTAAAAAAAAAAGTAAAGTAGAGAGGGTCCTTCTAACCATGATCCCAAATTCATAAGCTATGGTAAGTGACTGATAAATTTGCCTACATGAAAAGGTAAGGCTCTCAAATAGCAAACTAAACAAAAGAAAACAAAAAACCATAAAAGGAAACAAAATAACTTTACTTTGATCTGGCAATCTGAAATTTACCTTTCGAATCTACTTGAAAGAACTTTTATTTTTTTTAAACTTTTTAAAAAGATTTATTTATTTATTTATTTGACAGACAAAGATCACAAGTAGGCAGAGAGGCAGGCAGAGAGAGAGGAGGAAGCAGGCTCCCTGCTGAGCAGAGAGCCCGATTGGGGGGGGGGGTCTCGATCCCAGGACACTGAGATCATGACCTGAGCTGAAGGCATAGGCTTTAACCCACTGAGCCACCCAGGCGCCCCTTAAAAGAACTTTTAGATGAAGATTCTTTCTATTGTTTCTGAAGATTTTGAGGGCTCAGGAAAAGAGATACTTATGTTAAGTCCAGATCCTTTTAGCAATACTTCTTTCATGCCTCCTGATAACCAATACTATCCAAACAGCAGTCATGTCAAAATTAACATAACACTGTTGATGGATAATATAAAAATAAGATTCCTAATTTCTCTCACATTTCTTTTAAAATTCTATACTTTGGCTAAGTGCTGAATGTCTGTTAACACATGAAGGGCTAAAGTGACACCATTTAGAGGCGGCAGCCATTTTGTTGTTTATATTAAGCTGAGAACATCCCAAAGTGGTTCCTCCATATGCAAATAAGGGATTGGACATGAGCCAATAGGAGTTGTTCCTCCATATGCAAATGAGGGATCGGATATGAGCCAATAGGAGTTATTGCTCTATATGCTAACAAAGGATAGAAAAACAACCAATAAGGAAAACTCCCTGCCAGCAGTTTTCCGAACTGACCAACCATCATCAGACAACACAGCTTAAGTTACCTCAAACGCCAATCATTTTAAAGGTCGCCTATACATGTAACCATGTGACTATGTACTCTTTGCGTGCGAAATTGCCTTTATAATCTCTGTGAAATTCCAGCTGGGGGCCTCTTCCTGGACTCCACTGTGTTGGTGTGTAGGACGAGGTCCGAGCTGCAGCCCGCCCGCCTGAATAAAGCCTTGCTTTTGCATTTCGGAACGTCTGGCTCTCGGTGGTCTTTTTGGTGGTGGTCTTGCGATCTGAGCATAACACACAGAAATCTATATCTTCATTGAGACTGAAAAAAATTCTTTTTTATTTAAGATTTTATTTATTTATTTGAGAGAAAGAGAGGGTGAGCAAGAGAGAGAGGGAGAGAGAGAAAGCACAAACCAGGGGTTGGAGGGAGAGGCAGAGAGAGAGGCAGACTCCCCACCAGCAGGGAACTTGATATGGGGCTTGATCCCAGGACCCCAAGATCATGACCTGAGCCAAAGGCAGATGCTTAACCAACTAAGCAACCAAGGTGCCCCCAAGACTGAGAAATTTTGACCATATTATTCACTTCTTTAAAAAAAATTGTCCTAATTTAAGTAAGAAAAGTACGACTTTGTCTTAGCCCATTTGAGCTACTATAACAAAATATCAGAGACTGCATTGCTTATAAACAACAGAATTACTTTTTTTTGCCACAGTTCTAGAGGCTGAAAGTCCAAGATCAAGGTGCTGGCAAGTTCAGTGTCTGGTGAGAGCCCACCTTCGGGTTCACAGATGGTGCCTTTTCACTGTGTCCTCACATGGTAAAAGGGAGGATTGAGGGGGAGCTGCTCAGGGTCTCTTTTATAAATTCAGGAATCCACCCTCATGACCTCATGACCTCATCACCTCATCACCTCCTAAAGTTCCCTCCTTCTAATACCATCACCTTGGGGTAGGATTTCAACATATGAATGGGAAGGGGGACACAAGTATTCAGTCTATAGCCATGACCTTCGGAGAATATAGGCTAGGTATATAAAACTACTATGTTTTTATCTGTATTTTACATTGCAATATAATATTTGGTTATACAAATCTCAAGAATGTTACTGTTTCTCAAAACTATGCTTCTCCTTACATTATAGGAGAGGTGCATGTGCAGACAGAAGTTGAGACTTTGTTTTCCGAATCTATATTCAATCCATAATCAGGTAAGTCAGCTTTCTGGGATAAATCTGTAATTCCTATATTTACATGGAAACTCCTGGTTAAGAGAATTTTTTTTTCTTGAGAGAGAATGAGAGAAAGTGGGGGTAGGAGGGAGGTGCGGGAGATGATGATGCAGAGGGAGAGAGAATCCTAAACAGGCTCCATGCCCAGCACGGAGCCCGACATGGGGCTCTATCTCACCACCCTGAGACCATGACCTGAGTAGAAATCAAGAGTTAGACAGTGAACCAACTGAGCCACCCAGGCATCCCAAGAGAAACTTTTTAAAACAGATTGTTTGGTGTTGCATTTAGGCTCACTGTTCATTTATTTAAATCACCTGTGACATTTGAAAATTTTTTTCAATCTTAGGAAAATGCAGTTATTAATAGGGCTTCATTGAATTATACATAAAGTCTGCAAAATATTTCTGTTATACAGTTAAGTACAACTGAATAAATATGATTATATAAAAGTAAAGACTTTCCTTTCACATATAAATTATATTTGTTTCACACATAAGACTTCCTGAAAACAAGTTGGAAGAGACTATTACTGGTCTTGACTGACAACTTACTGGATTTTTCAGCCTCTTTTTTAAAAGTTAAGTAGTTTGAGTTCAGGTTCTACTTTTCTACTTACCTTCAAACAGATGGTTTAGCATAAAACTTGAATGGGTGACACCATTGACCACCAAATTGTTTGTGGACCAGAAATCAACTCTATCAAAGTTGCTTCCTTGTGTATTTCTTTCTATCATGAGCTTCAAATACTCTAAGCAGAATTTGGATATGACTACTTAACCCTGATTTGATGATGATGATGATGATGATGATGATGGTTCCATGATCTTCCAGGTTCTAGACCTTCTGGTTTCAGATCCAGATCTGTACCTGTAATGCATTCCCTCTTATTCTAGCTCCTGTCCTCCCATGATATTCAGGGATAATTCTGAGAAAGTCACTTTTCAGAAATGGTACTGAATATACAGTCACCAACATTAGTTTCCATTATATATACTTTACCTGATTTTTTTCTATTCAAAAACTGGGGTTTTATTTCCGGGAGAGGCAAGATGAAAATCAATATCCTATCCTACTTGGTCTGAAACTTGGTAGTTGATCAAGGCCTTCAGGGAGATGGCCTGATGGAAGTCACTGTCCTGGAGGGCTGAGGCTGCCACAGGAGCTGCCTGGCTCTTGTCACCCCTGCTGTGGGCCTGGGAGAGGTAGACTCATTCAAGATGGCTGAGAACCTCCAGGCCAGAGTGGCCGTTGTCCTCAGAGCTGGGAGCATAGTCTGGGAAAGGAAGGGATCTAGGCCAGACTGCTGTCATTTCTCCAACTCTCCCCTGTCTTTTCCCTCTCAGGTCTCTCTTCCTTCTAACATTTTATTTTGAAAAACAAAAACAAGTCAAGAAGATGATAAAACCAACTTCCATGTATCTTTCACCTAGCAGTTGATAACATTTGCCTGACAAATATTCTTTAAGCACATTCCTCTGCTCCATTAGTCAGTGTTTGTTCCCAGTGACTACGGATTTTTTTTAAAAAGATTTTATTTATTTATTTGACAGAGAGAGACGGAACACAAGCAGGGGGAATGGGAGAGGGAGAAGAAGGTGCCCCACACGGGGCTCGATCCCAGAACCAGGGGATCGCGACCCCAGCCAAAGGCCCAACAACTGAGCCACCCAGGCGCCCTACCCAGTGACTAGGGATTTTGGCTGACAGAATCATGAATAGGAGACTCACTGAACAGGAAACACATATAACAAGCAGACGTGAAGAACTATACAAACTAACTGCCTTTTAAAAAAATATGAAGTCAAGGGGCCCTGGGTGGCTCTGTTGGTAAAGGAGCTAACTCCTGATTTCACCTCAGGGTCATAAATGGAGCCCCGCCTTGGGCTCTGCCTTCAGTGGGAAGTCAACTTGATGATTCTCTCCCTCTGCCCCTCCCAAAGCGGGCACGTGCATACACACACACACACTCTCTCTCTCTCTTGCACGTGCATGCGTGCTCACTAAAATAAATAAATCTTTAAAAAATATATGAAGTCAAACAAGGAGATGCAATTTTTCAATGATAACGACTACCTTAGAGAAAGGTGTGGAAAGATAAGCACTCTTTCTATTGGGCAGTGGAGTGTAACCTGGTACAAAATCTATGGAAGGCAATCTCAGTATGGAGGTTGTGGTACAATAGGAAAAAACTGGAAATGTCCCCAATACAGGATTGGGTAAAAAAGTATGGTATATTCATATAAGGAAATACAGTTGACTCTTGAATAACGTGGGTTTGAACCATGTGGATTTTTTCCCCATAAATACAGTTTAGTACTATAAATGTGTTTTCCTTATGATGCTAATATTTTCGTTTCTCTTCACTTTATTGTAAGAATACATATATATACAAAATATATGTTAATTGAATGTTTATATTATTGGTAAGGTTTCCAGTCACTAGTGGTTAACCTTTTGAGGAATCAAAGTTATATGCAGATTTTCAACTGTGGGGGAGGTCCTATAACCCCCATGCTGTGCAAGGGGCAACTGTATTATGAAAGCATGAGAAAACTACACAGATCTCTATTATTATAGAAATAGATATATTGTCCATGATATATAGTTAAATTAAAGAAAACCTATTTGCAAAAAAGTCTATGCAGAATAATTATGTCTTTGTAACCATGTAGAACCATATTCATATCTGTATACAAATAGACTAAGTCTAGGGACAAACATCAGTTCATTAGCAGTAGTTATCTTTGGGTGGTGACTTAACAGACAATTTAAGTTATTTTTATTCTTACCTCTATAGTCTGAATTTTTCATAATGAATATGAATTTTATAATTAGAAAAAAAACATGAAGCTATGTGGTAAAGCTTTTTAAAATATCAAACAAAAAATGCCTCAAAGACAAAAGAGTCAAAACCAAAACAAAACAACCCAGCTTCGCTGTGCCTATATCATGATCTAAGGGATAAAGTCCACATTCTTTCCGTGGCACCAAAGTCCTCTGCATGCTCTTTAACCCTTCCAGGTGGAGTTAATTGCTTTCCTGGAATCATAATTTAGTCACACACCTATAAATCAGAGTCTCTGAGCTCTTTGAAGAGAGATGTTCCCCCACCGCCAGGCCAGTGCCCAGCACCTAGGAAGGTGCTCAGTAAAGGTTTGTTAAAGGATTGATTGTGGTGCACACTGAGATCTGAGGGATAGATTGGGACCAGGCTAAGTAGAAAGAAACCAAAGCTTTGGGAGACCTTTATCTTGGGGACTAGAAGGCTCTTCCTGTTCCTCTCCTGTGTTTAACACTGGCGACAGCAGAGAGGGCAGAAGTGGTTTGGCCCACTTGGCATGTGGTGTCTGTGAAATTGTCCAGAAGAGGTAGTTGGGAGTAAGCCGTGTTGGCAAGGACAGCGATGGGAGGTGCAAGACCAAAGCTCCTGATCAGCCCAGGTTTCAGCCCAACTCCCACCCCTTCAGCTATGGAATGGACAGTAGCTCTTCCTCAAATGTGAGTGTACTAAAAATGGCCAGAATCTGGTTAACCAATGGGTAAACTTGACTTTGAAAGGCAAATATTTCTACTGAACTAGGCTCCTGGCAACCAACGCCCAAATGTCTGTGATTCTGAAAAAGAAGCATGAATTGTTTTTTTCTTACTGCTATAACACCACAAATTGCACAAATTACCACAAACTTGGTGGCTTAAAACAACACAAATTATCATCTTACAGTTGTATAAGTCACAAGTCTAAAGTAAGTTTTAGGGGGTTAACATTAAGGCAGAGCTTTTTTCCTTTCTAGAGGCTCTAGAGGAGAATCTATGTTTCCTGATAATATCAAGGGGAGGTACAAAGTCCCTTACACCATTCACAGTGATTACGACATGAACAACTGGGTGGGTGGGGCATTATTCTGCCTACCACAGGATATGACATGGAGAAACATCTAAAATTATTAATAATAAGAAACCAGGGTGCTTGGGTGGCTCAGTTGGTTGAGCGACTGCCTTTGGCTCAGGTCATGACCATGGAGTCCCAGGATCAAGTCCCACATCGGGCTCCCTGCTGAGCAGGGAGTCTGCTGCTCCCCTGACCTCTCTCCTCTCATGCTCTCTCTCTCACAAATAAATAAAGAAAACCTTAAAAAAATAATAAGAAACCAGTTCTGTACATAATGACATAGAAAATACCTATATTATTAAACTAAAATAATCAAGTTTAGTTCATATGTATAGAATGATCCAAATTTTGTGGAACCTTCCCTTCCCTTCATTAAACTCTAAGTGTAAGCTCACTGAACCACCTTCCACCTGTCATGGCCTCCTGGGGTAGGTGGTGGAGCCCATCTCACCCACCCACATCCTCAGGGCATCAAGTGGCCAGAGGAGTCAATTCTGTCTCTGGTTTTACTGTCATTGGTCATTGGGTAACAAGATTTTTGGCTGTTTTTAGTAATGATAAATTGCCTTTTAGCAAACTCATCTGTGACACATTGATCTACAGTTGTAATGTTGATAATAAATACTAAAATAAGGAAAAAATATCACAAACTCACCAAACTTCTATTGTCTGACTTCTTCCTTTGTATCTTGACTGCGGCCATGTGTATGGTGACTGTTGTGTATACATCTCTTGCCTTTTGGTGTTTTCTTTTTGTTTTAAATTACTGATTTTTTAAAAAGATTTTATTTATTTATTTACAGACAGAGATCACAAGTAGGCAGAGAGGCAGGCAGAGCGAGAGAGAGAGAGAGAGGAAGGGAAGCAGGCTCCTTGCTGAGCAGAGAGCCCGATGTGGGCTCGATCCCAGGACCCTGAGATCATGACCTGAGCCGAAGGCAGAGGTTTTAACCCACGGAGCCACCTAGGTGACCCTTAAATTACTGATTTTTTGATAAACAATTCTTCCTGGTTCCTTTATAGTCTTCTTTTGGAAGAATAGTTTTCAGCAAGTCCCTGCCTTCTGAGCAAAGAACAAAGTCGTATCTGGCTACTGGACACCTAACTGTGGGGGAAAAAAAAAACGAGTTTAGAAAGATCTAAGACATCAGAGAGGAGAGAGCATAGAATCAGCTGCAGGTCCAACACAGCAGGGGACAGCAGGAAAGACCACATATACCAACTGGCCAGTATCAGCTAAGCAAGCTGGAAAGTGAGAAGCTGGGGTTTAAAGTAATTTACCAAAAGAGAAAAGGAGCATTTGAAGGAGTGTTGTTTGTTTTTTAAAGATTTTATTTATTTGAGAGAGAGAGAGTATGAGCAGGGGTGAAGGGCAGAGGGAGAGGGAGAAGCAGACTCCCCACTGAGCAGGCAGGGCTCCACTGCAGGCTAGGGACTCCACCCAGGGGGCTGGAGCCCGAATCCTGGGATCGTGACCTGAGCTGAAGGCACACGCTTAGCCAAGCGAGCCACCCAAGTGCTCCAAAATTCTGTAGTTTTTAAATAGAAAGTGAGATGCAGATCCAAGGACCTACAAGGGAAAAAATTGCTTGAAGTGGTTGCGCCAGTAATTTAGTCACTGGGTAATCCCCAGGGATGGGCCCAATCGTGGCTCCTGGTGTTGTCCTGTTGTCCCTGCCCTGTTAGGGTGTTTTGGCTTCTGCATTTACTTAACACTTTTTTTTTTTAAAGATTTTATTTATTTATTTGACAGACAGAGATCACAAGTAGGCAGAGGCAGGCAGAGAGAGAGGGGGGAAGCAGGCTCCCTGTCGAGCAGAGAGCCCGATGTGAGGCTCGATCCCAGGACCCTAGGATCAGACCTGAGCCAAAGTCAGAGGCTTTAACCCACTGAGCCACTCAGGTGCCCCTTAACACTTCTTTTTTTTTTTCATCTAAGCCAACAACTGATGATGGCTCTAATCCCTCTTATAGTGGGTGCTGTGTTCCAAACTTTAATAGTCTTTGTAGTCATAATTTGAAAATTCCTCACTTTCCAAACTCTACACAATGTCTATTGATGGCAGGATAAGGTGTGGACCTTAGTGGTTTCTGAGGGGAGGAGAGTGAAATAAGAGACAGATGAGGGAACTTTCACTTTTACTTTGCTAAAAAAACTAAAAAAAAAAAAAACTTAAAAAAAATAAAAATAAAAAGTACGTTAAATACTGTGGTCACTACTGTCAAAAGGATTTGAGAGAAATTGGAATTTTATAGGTCTGTAGCACTTGGTGTTTTTAATACCAAATGTGTATGGTTTTCCCAATAAAAATAAATTGGCAATTGAGAGAGCGTGGTGGTTACAGAAGCCTGGGGCAGAGATTCCCCACCATCCAGATATTTCTTTTTTTTTTAATATTTTATTTATTCATTTGACAGAGAGAGAGATCACAAGTAGGCAGAGAGGCATGCAGAGACAGAGAGAGGGGGAAGCAGGCTCCCTGCCGAGCAGAGAGCCCGATGTGGGGCTCGATCCCAGGACCTTGGGATCATGACCCGAGCCGAAGGCAGAGGCCTTAAACCACTGAGCCACCCAGTTGCCCCCCATCCAGATATTTCAACTCTCTTTTGTCTTCCTATGTACTCTCCCTCATATAACAATAATAGTTGCTATGGCTCTTGTGAAGTATTTTCCCCCCTCCTATTTCCTACCTCCTATGTCTGACTTAGCAGCAATCAAAAAAAAAAAAGACTCGCACGGTGTTCCATTTCCTTTGGTCCTGTTGCCTTATGTAACAGCTCTCACATCTCAGAAGTCAATCAGTACCGACACCTTAGGTGGGTGGTAATAAATTAATTATTGTGCTGATTTTACCTCAAGACTGGAATCTCCTGGTGGGCAGTCTGTTGTCCCTTTTTGCTTTATTGTTACAGGATTTTTCACAAAGCCTGCACTTAACTAACGTTTGGCTTCATTTAATGGAACTGAAGACAAAAGATTGAGGATTTTCAGTTTCCAGATAGACCTAACCGGGATGTACTTTTGGTAAGGCAGCAACCTTCAGATTCCTTAAATTAAATCATTTAATAATAGTCATCTCTAGGTTGTAGGATTACCAGTTTTAATTTTTTCTCTTTATAAAAAAGATTTTATTTGAGAGAGAGAGAGAGAGAACGTGAGCAGGGAGAGGGCCAGAGGGAAAAGCAGATTTCCTGCTGTGCAGAGAGCCTGACTCTGGACTCTGGACTCTGGGATCCTGACCTGAGCTGGAGGCAAACGCTTACATGACTGAGCCACGCAGGTACCCCTGATTTTCTTCTTTATAGTTTTTAGTATGTTCCAATTATGTGCCTATATTACTTTTGTGGGCAGAAAAAAAAAATGTCTGTTAAGAAATACTCCTACAGGGGCGCCTGGGTGGCTCAGTGGGTTAAAGCCTCTGCCTTTGACTCGGGACATGATCCCAGGGTCCTGGGATCGAGACCCATATCAGGCTCTCTGTTCAGCGGGGAGCCTGCTTCCTCTTCTCTCTCTCTGCCTGCCTCTCTGCTTGCTTGTGATCTCTGTCTGTCAAATAAATAAATAAAATCTTAAAAAAAAAAAAAGAAAGAAAAGGAAAAAAAAAAGAAATACTCCTACACATCTTGGTGCTGGTTCCTGTTTATTTACTTCCCCTTACCTTCTCATCTACTTTTAATCCTTGCCTAGATCTCCAAGCCAGCCAATGAATCCTTCCCCTCAACTCCTTTTCTGAAAGTAATTTTCTAGTGGAAATCATGGGGCCTTTGGAATCGGATAGACTAGTGTTTGAATCCCAGCCCAGTATGAACATGGGCAAGTATCTTACCTCTCTGTCTCCTTCTCTGTAAATGAAAGTAACACCTAGCTTCTAGATTGTTGTGTAGTTTGGGTCAGGGGCCTCACAAACGTTAATTTGTATATGGATCACCGAGGATATTATTAAAATGCAGACTCTGGTTTAATAGGTCTGGGATGGGCCCAAGAGCCTGCATTTCTAAGAATGCCTAGGTTTTGCTGATGCCAGTGATGTACAGACTACCCTTTGAATTGCAAGGGACTAATGACATAACATTTGAAAAAGCCCTGGTACAAATGTCCTACCTATGCTTGGTCTTCTCCTCTTGAGTGGGCCTGGCTTTCCTGACTGTTTGGATGGACCCATCTCAGAAAACCACTGACTGAAATCCACTCAGGTGCAACCCAACTCACTTGAGCATTAACCCATTCCTATTTTCTTTCCACTTTAGTATTGTTCTTTCTCTTTCTGTTCAAGCACTTCATCCTTCTTCTGCCTGACAACAACACAAGTATCTGTGCTTTTTTGTTGTTTTTTTTTTTTAACAGCTTTATTCAGGTATAATTGACATACAATAAATTGTACTTAAATTGTACAATCTGAAATATGTATACATCCATAAAATCATTATCAAACTCAAGATAAACTCATATCCATCAACCCCAAACTTTCTTTATGCTCCTGACTCTGCCCTATGCTACACCTTCCCAAAACCATGCATCTGCTTTCTGTTCTATAGATTAGCTTGCCTTTTCTAGAGTTTTATATAAGCAAAATTGTACAGTATATACTCTTTTTGGTCTGGTCTCTTTCATTCAGCACAATTATTTCATCCATGTTGCTGTGTATAGTACTTCTTTCCTTGCTTAATGCTGATAGCATTACCCTGTATGGGTATACCACAATTTGTTTTTCCAGTCACCTGTTGATGGACGATTGTTGTTTCCGGCTTTTGGCTATTACAAATAAAGCTGCTATGGGGGCGCCTGGGTGGCTCAGTGGGTTAAGGCCTCTGCCTCCGGCTCAGGTCATGATCCCAGGGTCCTGGGAT
>ML110879.1:56870-130045 GCA_003697995.1 Taxidea taxus jeffersonii
CTCCCCCCCTCCCCCCCCCCCCCCCCCCCCCCCCCCCCCCCCCCCCCCCCCCCCCCCCGCCTCTCTCGCCTGCCTCTCTGCCTACTTGTCTGTCAAATCTCTGTCTGTCAAATAAATAAATAAACTCTTTTAAGAAAAAACAAATAAAGCTGCTATGAATATTTGCATACAGGTCTTTGTATAGAAATATTTTATTTTCTCTTAGGTAGATACTTAGAATACCCAAGTCTGGATCATATGGCCAGTATATGTTTAACTTTTTAAAAAAACTGTCAAATTATTTTCCAAAGTGATTGTATCATCTTATATGATAGGTGAGTTTCAGTTCTTCCACATTCTTGAAATATTTATTATATTTAAAAAAGATTTATTTTATTTATTTGAGGGAGAGAGAGAGAAAGAAACAGAGAGTGAGTGGAGGAGGGGAGGGCAGTAGGAGAGAATCTTCAAGTGGACTCCTCACTGACCAGGGAGCCCAACACTCGGCTTAATCTCATGACCATAAGATCATGACCTGAGCTAAAACCAAGAGTCAGGTGCTTAACTGACTAAGCCACCCAGGCACCCTGAAATATTTACTATCTTAAACAAACATTCATTGCAAAAAAATTTTTAGGAAGGTCATAGGCAAAAAAAAAAAAAAAAAGAAAGAAAGAAATACAGCTGTTATTCCCATGACTGGGAGATAACATTATTAAATTGCTGTGTTTGTAGATTTCCACAAGTTTACCCTACTAAACAAACAGTGCTCTCAACTAAAAAAAAAGTTTTGGGGCACCTGGGTGGAATAGTTGGTTGAGTATCTGACTCTTGGTTTTGGCTCAGGTTGTGATTTCAGGGCTGTGAGATTGAGCCCCGTTTCAGTCTCCACCCTCAGCACAGAGTCCTTGGGATTCTCTCTCCCTCTCCCAGAGCCCACCCCCCTGTTTTGCTCTCTCTTTCTCTCAAACAAGTTTTTTTTTTAAGATTTATTTATTTATTTGACAGACAGAGATCACAAGTAGGCAGAGAGGCAGGCAGAGAGAGAGGGAGAAGCAGGCTTCCCACAGAGCAGAGAGCAGGATGCAGGGCTCCATCCCAGGACCTTGAGATCATGACCTGAGCCAAAGGCTCTAACCCACTGAGCCATCCAGGGCACCCCTCTCAAAGAAGTCTTTAAAAAAATTTTTATATCTCATTTTCACTCTCACTATTTAAATCATATCATAAATGGAAATTTAAGAAAAATACAGTAGTTTCCCAAACGCAGAAAACTGAAAAATATACTTTTCTCTGTCTTTATTGCGTTTTAAAATTACTATTTAAGCTGGTTTTCTAAGTGACTAGGTTAGAATCTATCTATACTGAATTTTAAGTATACTATTTCTCTGTGATGTAGTAAATAGAGAATTTAGAGGTGAAAAATAGCCCTATACTCCCAGGGCATTAGAAAATTCAACACGAATGTTTCAGGCTTAAGAGTCTTAAATGAGTTTAAAAACACAAAAAACAAATGAAAGAAGGAAGAATGTCTTTACTCATAACTTTATGAATAACAATTATTCTTATATTTTGAGAGAATTATGGATAGAGCTGGTAGGAAAACTAGGTAAATAATACCAATAGTTAGAGTACCCTTGTTAAACATAAAACACTGTTAGGAACTGTGGAGGCTCTCTGTGCATTATCTCATTTCATTAGGTCCATGGAGGGTATTCTACTTCCTCTAGTTCAGACATGGCTTCCACAATAGGGATTAGTACAAGGTCTAAAAATATGTAAAAAAATATAGAACATATTTGTTGTTTCCTTGGAGAATCACAACCCAACTCCTTTTAACTGAAAACCATGGTGATTTCCAAGATCTCTGTCTTCCCGCCCCCATGGTTCACTTCCTCTCCTCACTGTTCCACAGAAAGACGGGTGGACTCAGCTGCCACATGATGTCAGCATCTTTTTTAAGGTATCTCTGGAGTATAGTTTTTCTTAAGGGGTCTAACATTGTTATGCTCTTACAGTCAGTAAGTTTGACTTCTTTGGCTGCGCCCATAGCGGATCAATCCAAATTCTCACTAAAATTTCAGAGCCCTTATCTTCCAAGTGTCTAAAGCATGAAGGCAATGGCATGGGGAGAGTTTGAATCCTAGTCTCAGCTTTTGTTTTCCCTTATCCATAAAAATTAATGGGGTCGGGACACCTGGGTGGCTCAGTTGGTTAATCGGCTGCCTTCGGCTCAGGTCATGATCCCAGTGTCCTGGGATGGAGTCCCGCATGGGGTTCCTTGCTCTGCAGGGAGCCTGCTTCTCCCTCTGCCTCTGCCTGCCACTCTGTCTACCTGTGCTCACTCTCTCTGATAAATAAAACCTTAAAAAAAAAAAAAGATCTTTAAAAAAAATTAATGGGGTAATTCCTATTTCTTACTCTTTATTCCCATATTTACTAGTTTGTTCATTCAATTGTTCATTCATTCATTCCATTTATTGAATACCTACTATATGCCTAGCCATTCTAATGCGGTAATTCACAGGGATTACCTAAAGAGGTCTGTAAACTCTAAGGCAGTTACTGCTTTTGCTATCAGCGGTTGTTTTTCCCACAAATCAACAAAACGAAGAAAATTAGCTAAACAACAGCAGGAAGATACAGAGAATTTCTTGGCACAGGGGTTTATTTACAAAAAGAAACTTTTGCCTGAAGGAGTGCAGGAGGCAAGAAGGTCCTTGTCCACTCTGTACAGTTCTCTGGGTAGTCCTCAGGAGGCCCTGAGGTTCCTGGACTATTTCTCTTGCCCAAAGAGTCCGGAATCCTGGGTCGTAATTATTAATCAGAATTCTTATTCTGCCCCACACCATTCGTCCTTTGTCTACTCTCTTAATCTTTTAGGGTTTGAGTTTTCTCGAATGAAAACCCCAGGTTCTAAGGTCCCACCTGGCTGGGACACAGTAAGCAAGTTATTCTGAGGCTGTATGGTTCTCAAAGAGAGGGCGCGGGACCAGCCTAGGTCCAGCCCGGGTTCTACGATAGCAGGCGCTCTGGCGCGCACGCAAGTCGCAGCGCGCGGGTCTATAGACAGCGAAACCCCGCCGTCCAACCCACGTCTTCTGCAGCATCACGAGCGCTTATAGGAAAATGAAACTGAAAACGGGAAAGTCCCTCTTTCTAACCTGGCCGGGCCTGGACCGCCAGGAGACGAGTGACGGCTCCTGCCAGAAGGATTCTGATTGGCGGTGCGCGGGAGTACTATAAGTGGAGGCGCCCGGCGGGCGGGCCACTCTTCGTCCCGCGCTGCTCCTACTCGGGTGGCGATGGCGCCTCTCTTGACGTTGGTCTTCGTCGGGCTGCTCTCTCTATCCGGCCTGCACGCCGTCCAGCGTGAGTGTCCCCTCTTGCCGAAGCCCTTCTCCGGTGCTCCAATCTTTTTGGCATTCTCGGCATTAACTCTGTAACTCACCCACGCCTCCTCCTCCCTAGTTCTTCTCCCCGACCTGGGGGCTAGCTGCGGGCTTGGTCTGAGGGTGGGGAAGCGGTGGGGTGGCCGGCGAGTGGAGGGGGGTGGTGCGAGCCCAGGACGCAAGCCTCTTTTTTCTTCTTCGGGAGAGGCGGGTGCGGGAGGCCTCCGGCATATGCGTGCCTGGTGGGGCAGGACAAAGTTTCGGGGTGATGACAGACTTCGGAGAGGCCGAGGTGGGGGAGGGTTTCTCTTCCGCGGAGCCTCTAGCTTGCCCGGTGCAGCTGTCTGCCTGGGAGGGCGGTCCCGAAAGCGCGGAGTCGGGGGTGAGAAGGTGGAGACATCGGTCTTTGCGGGAGGCACCGCGCGGGTCCATCTGTCAGATGCCGCTGCTCCGCTCGGATCCCGGGGGCTTCGGGGCTTCCTCCGTAACGCCCGGCTGATTGCCGGCCTCACAAATATGCCGCGAAACCGTGGGGAGGAATCCGCACGTGAAGTTTGTAGAATGCTTAGAGGTGTTACAGAGCGCTTTGACATCATTAATTCACTTGTTCCCGTTCCTTGTCGCTTTTAATAATCATAAGAGCTAGCCTTTATTGGTAAGGGGTATGCTGGGGACGTTGTGTGCTTTATGCCATTCGGTTCTGAGATGAACCTCCGATGTAAATGCAATGGTTAATATCACCGGCATTTCATACATAAGGAAACCGAGACACCAAGAGTTTAAGCAACTTAATCACACAACACGGGGGAGAAATGGCAGACAATCTAAGGGGAGCAGAGCTTTTTGAGGGGGGTGTGCGCCGTTTGGCTGCAAACTCTGCGGTTTTTCAGGACCTCCTCGTCACCTTCTGGTGTGAGATTCTTGCCAGCAAGCTGGAGAGTCTGGGGGCCCCTGTTAACTTTTCCTCACAGAGGGCTTCCTCTTTGGCTTGTTGCCTGGTTCTTCCCAAGATGAACTAAGCTTCTACTTTCTGTTTTGAAAAAGCGAAGGTTTACCAGTCAGGAAGACTGTAAAGCCTGTGATAAGGGTAATCAACATGGTTACTCAGAGTGTCAGGGACACTCTAGATCTTGGGCACGTTCTAAATAACCTGCAGTATACCAGAACCCTCATATTTTCCCCTCACAAAAGCTTCTGTGAAGCGGGGGGTTTTGATCATGAAAAGAAGGTATTTATAGTCTATTTACAAAATAAAGCACATATAACATTATTGATATTTGGTGACGACCATAGAAATAATTTTAAAAATAACAAGTTGACATTAAAAGAAAAATCTTAATTTGAAAGTTTGCAAAGTAGTACATACCATGAATAGATCATTTCTAGAAGATACTCTGGAGGATGGCCTGGGTGGCTCTGTTGGTTAAGTGTCTGCCTTTGACTGGGGTCATGATCCCTGGGTCCTGGAATTGGACCTGGGTTGGACACTCTGCTCTGTGGGGAGTTGGCTTCTCCCTCTATGCTCTCCCTCTCTCTTTTTCTCTTTCTCAAATAAATAAATAAAACCTTTTTTTTTTAAAGATTTAATTTATTTATTTGTTAGAGAGAGAGAGCAAGTGAGCACAGGCAGACAGAGTGGTAGGCAGAGGCAGAGGGAGAAGCAGGCTCCCTGCCAAGCAAGGAGCCCGATGTGGGACTCTATCCCAGGACGTTGGGATCATGACCTGAGCCGAAGGCAGCCGCTTAACCAACTGAGCCACCCAGGCGTCCCAAATAAATAAATAAAAATATTAAAAGATACTCAAGAAATAGGTAATGATTGCCTCTGGGGGTCTATTTTTTACTCTGTCTCTTGTGTGGGTTTTGTTTCATTGTGGACATAAACTGATGTTGCCGTTAAGCTTCAGAAACTCAACTAACTGTTCCAAAGTCATAGAACCAGTAAGTGGCTGAGCCCAGATTCAAACCCAGGCCTTGTCTGATACTTGTCCTCCTCTTAGAAGAGGCTATTTTGATGTTCTTGCAGAACCCTGCCTGGCTCCCTCAAAGAGAGAATTCTAGACTGATGAACCTTTGTTCTGACTCTTGTGGCATTTATTATGTTCTAATTATTAGAAGTTCTGATACAAAGAGCTTTCTGTTTTGTCTTCATTTTTAACTTTATGGGAAAAAAATCAGGGCTTCATTGGATCCTCAGGCTAGCTCTTGGTGGGGCTGGTGACCTTTCCTTTGATGACAGGGTGTTTCTAGACAGATAAACCTGGTCAGAGCAGTCTGGTACTGCTCTTCCCTGCCACCTCCTGGACACAGAGGAGTTTCCCTTTAGTAATCATATACACTGGATATACCTATATTTAAAAGTGAATTATTAGTGAAATAGAATTGGAATAAAAGTGAATTAGAATTATTTAAAAAGTGAATATATTAGTGTCAAGCTGTACATTTAGTGGTAGTAACACTTCTCTTCACTGGATGAAAAATACGGAAATGGTTTAGTTATGCATCCCATTTTGGAAACGACTGTTCTATAGCACTAACATATTCCCAATGTGGCTAGTTACAGCAATCAATTGAGGGTGCTAATTAAAAATGCAAATCCCACTCTTGCACACATTATTCCACTTGGTCATGGTGGAGAGTATGTTCTTTTTCATTTGCCACAGTCCTCACCCTTCCCAATTTTTCTTACCCAGACCAATTCACTCATTTATGGTATTTCTGGCTTCTGTATGCATTTAATTTTTGTTTGAAGTAATAATAATAACAATATCTGCCATTGACAGAGCAACTGCTGTGTTCAAGGCACTATACTAGACACAATACATATTGAGAAGTCAGATGGGTGTGGATCTAGGCAGGAGCAGGAACCAAAAAGGAAAGGAGCAAACATTAAAAAAAGAAAAAGAGGGACGCCTGGGTGGCTCAGTTGGTTAAGCAGCTGCCTTCGGCTCAGGTCATGATCCCAGCGTCCTGGGATCGAGTCCCACATCGGGCTCCTTGCTCAGCAGTGCGCCTGCTTCTCCCTCTGCCTGCCACTGTCTGCCTGTGTTCGCTCCTGCTCTCTCTCTCTATCTGACAAATAAATAAATAAAATCTTTAAAAAAAAATAAAAAAAGAAAAAGAAAAGATGGCATGAAATAAGGTGCAAAAACATAAGTTTTTTGATGTGGCTATTATGAAGAGTGTGTGAAATGAGAAATGAAGTTTGAAAAGTAGGTTGGGGCCAAATCATGAGGACTCTTAAGAATGTGTGGAGGAGGGGCGCCTGGATGGCTCAGTGGGTTAAAGCATCTGCCTTCAGCTCAGGTCATGATCCCAGGGTCCTAGGATCGAGCCCGGAGTCGGGCTCTCCGCTCAGCGGGGAGCCTGCTTCTCTCTCTCTCTCTGTCTACTTGTGATCTCTGTCTGTCAAATGAATAAATAAAATCTTAAAAAAAAAAAGAATGTGTGGAGGAATTATATGGGTGCTAAGAAGCCATCAAAAGTTCTTGAGAGTTTCCACAGAAAGGTTCTTAAAGATTTGGCACAAACCCAGTGACAGAAGGTGATACTACTAGGAATCTGCTAGGAAAAAAACCAAAAAGCCACGAGTAGAGGAATTAATGTGGGAAAGATACTAAGTCGTGGTTTATCCCTCAAAATGGAAGCAGCCTTTTGGAAAAGTGGAAGCTCATTTGGCCAGAGTAGAAATGGAATTGGGAGAACTCAATGATCAAATTTAAACATTTGTTGCCTGAGATAGCTTTAGACCAAGGTAGTTCAAGTGAAATATTCTTCAATTTTCATTTGTCTTTCTCTCATGTCTCTCAGATACTCCAAAAATTCAGGTTTACTCACGGCACCCGGCAGAGAATGGAAAGCCAAATTTCCTGAACTGCTATGTTTCGGGATTCCACCCACCAGAAATTGAAATCGAACTGCTGAAGAATGGAGTGAAGATGAAGGCAGAACAGTCAGATCTGTCTTTCAGCAAGGACTGGACTTTCTATCTTCTGGTCCACACTGAATTCACTCCCAATGGACAGGATGAATTTAGCTGCCGAGTGAAGCATGTTACTCTCGAAAAGCCCCAGGTCGTTAAGTGGGGTAAGTTTTTAAGTTCTTTTGTTAGCTACTGACATTTGTAGCTGTGTATAGGCACAGCTTAAAGCTGCTTTGATATTAAAAAAAAAAATCTGTGTACTGGGATTGACAGGGAGCATTATTAAAGCTCTGATAAGTGGCACCTTTTGAGACACCTCTGCACAGCGCAATCCCCGAAACAGTAGTTTCCCTGCAGCAAAAACAGGGAGCAGCAGAAGCCGGCACCTGTGCAAATGCACACGAACTCCCAGTGTTTCTTCCCTCCTGGCCTCCTTGGGCCTTCCTGACAGCCTCGTGGATACTTTGAACCACCAAAGCTCTCCAGAAGGCACAGGCCTTCATCTGCAGGCCCTGCTGTCCTAGCGCCTGACCCAGTAGTCCCTGGAGTCCCTGGAGTAGTCCCTGGGTTGGGAGCTGAGGCTAGTAGGCAGGGTTGGGCCCTACCTACTAGGTATTCATGGTTAGGGGCAGCAGGCTATTCTGCCAGACTTATTTATAAACAGTTCTAGACATTTGTTAATAGTATTTTATTTTATTTTTAAGATTTTACTTATTTATTTGATAGAGATCACAAGTAGGCAGAGAAGCAGGCAGAGTGGGGTGGGGCAGGGGAGCAGGCTCCCTGCTGAGCAGAGAGCCCAATGCGGGGCTCGATCCCAGGGTCCTGGGATCATGACCTAAGCCAAAGGCAGCGGCTTAACGCACTGAGCCACCCAGGCTCCCCTTGTTAATAGTATTTTAAAAGTAAAACTTACTCTCTTTCTTTTTCCGTTTTCTTTTTCATAGAACGAGACAACTAACCAGCATCATGGAGGTAGGTTTCTAACCTTAAGAAAATACTTTTCTTGTTTCACTGTGCTGGGGACTATTTACAGACAGCTCTGTAGGATAACCCTCATTATAGGGAAGATCTTAATCAGGGTAGCATTTCAGCAGGTAAGAAAGAATCCTACAGGGAATACATTTTCTTTCCTGTGGAGTGGCACAAGAAAGGTGTCTAGCCCCAGTCTAATGCTGCCAGTGGCCCTCCAAACAAGTCAGAGGAGCTGTTGGAGTGCTATAACAGGATAGAGGCGGCTAGTTACCCACACCATCTGCAAGGATTTGATCTTTCTTCTGTTTCTACAGTGGGCATCCCTGGGCCTTCAGAAATGAACTGTTCTCTTCCTTTTTATAGCAGTTGCTTTATTATTCAGCCTAAAGAGAGGAGTGACGTGGTTTTGCAGATTCCCTGTTCCTTTAGTCTGCTGTTCAGCCTTAGTGTGTGGGCACTGTGTTTGCCTTCTAGAGGCTCCCAGTCCAACAGAGTAGAGAAATGGAAAACACAGTGTAAAGATACTATAATACGTGCAGCTACAAAAACTTCTAGCATTGTGAAAGTGGGAGGAATTGAATTTGTCTGCATTGCTGGAGTCCAGAAGTCAAAATCCAGCTTTGCATGAAATTCATCTGCACAGGGTGCCATGGTACTGAAAACCTATTCAAATTTCCTGTTACCTCCCAGCACAGGGAAATTAATTTGAGAAAGCATCAGAGAGGTTGGGTGACCTGCCTGGAGTCACACAGTTACTAAATGGGGCAGTAGGGATCCGAACTCTAACACAAGCATTCTTTCCTATAAGGATGTGGGAGAATCAATGGGACAAATTAATGGGGTATGCTCTTTGTAATGGGTTTGGAAAATTGTCTGCAGCTGTTTCTCTTACAAACAGTGATTTATATAGCAGAAGTCAGACAAATTTGGTGTTGTGATCTACAATCTAGATAAAATAAATGTATTTGCTAACAAATCTATTTTCTTTTTTTCCAGGTTTGAAGATTGTGCTTATAGATTGCATTAATTCCAAATGCTGTGTTCTTTTTAATGCTAATATGCTTTTATGCTTTATGCATATAAATCATAGTTATATTGATGATGATACAAATATAATCTTCTTGTTAATTCTACATTGATCATTCTGTTGCTATATTTGACCTGTTTACACAGGTAGCTGTAGTTACATCTAGGCAGGTATCTGTAGTTTGGGGCTGGAAGCTCTGGGAGACAATTCTCATGGTCAAAACTGAATTATTCAGTCTATTCACACAAAAGATAGTTATGCATGTTTAGAGTTAATTTCCAATTTGCATACTTTGTTTAGAATTTGGGGGAGATTTTTTGAAAGATAACTGTTAAGTTACTGGAAATTTGTTATGGTGGGTAAGACACTCATAAAATTCTTACCTCTTACATCAGAGACATTGTTGCACACGATTTGACTTAATGTTAAATTTGTTTCAATAATTAAAACAATGGTAAAACTTGATGTGTTCAGTTTTGTATACATCTCTCTTGCCCTGCCCCCTTTTTAAAAGATTTTATTTACTTGAGAGAGAGAGAGAGAGAGAACACAAGCAGGGGGAGGGGCAAAGGGAGAGGGAGAAGCAGACTCCTTGCTGAGCAGGGAGCCCCCTGAAGGCCTAGTCCCAGGACCACGGGATCATGACCTGAGCTGAAAGCAGTCGCTTAACCTACTGAGCCACCCCCGTGCCCCCCAACTCTTTGATTTCAAACAGGAAAACAGTCTTGAAGTGTCACTTGGGAAAAAAGTGTAAACCCCTGCTTTTTTGGGCTTGACTCACAGTGGAAGGGGCCTCAGCAATCTGCATCTTACAGATAAGGAACAAGATCCTAGGGAAATTAAATGACTTAGGGTGACACAGTGGTCTGCTGGGAGACCATGCCTGTCTTTTAGCCAGTGTTCTGTTCCTTGGGCCAAGACACAAGGAATGTGCAGGCTCTAAGAGGGAACAAAAGTATCTGACGGTTTCATATTTTAGCAAGTAATAAACATTGAATGAAAAATACTAGATTTTTCAATTTCAAAATATAATTTATATATGCAGCATCATGCATCTGACAAAGAATTTGAGTTAGTGTTAAGTGCTGACAAGATGAATAAAACACAAAACTGTTCTCAAATTGCTGTCTAGTGGAGGGACAGACATGTGGTCAAACAATTAAAAAACATCCTGATAAAAAGTATAATACAGGTATGCCCAAAGAACCAGGTGATAGGAAAATGTGTTCAGGGAACAACAAGAAACTTTAGGTAGGCGTGAGGGAAGCCATTTGCTTGAATTGAGACTTGGCAGGTAGTGGTTTTCCCGACTTGTGAATGGAATCTGGGGCTTCCAGGCAGGACAACAAATTATGGGAAGGATGAAGGTATGACAGGTGTGGGTAATTCCAAACAGCGGAGCAAGGGTATTTGGGAGAATACTTGCAGGAACTCATCTGAGCAGATTGAGCAGTGACTGACTTACACTGGTCACTCTCCATCCTAAATTCACATTAGAATCACCCATGGAACTTGTTAAAAAATACTAGCTCTAAGAAATAAAGTCTATTGAAAACAAAAACAGGGGCACCTGGGTGGCTCAGTAGGTTAAGCGTCTGCCTTTGGCTCATCTCATGATCTCAAGGTTCTGAGACCCAGCCCCACATCAGGCTCCCTGCTCATTGGGGAATGTAAACCAAAGCCACAATGAGATGTCACCCCATTCCAGTCAGAATGGCTATTCTAAAAAAGACAAGTGTTGGTAAGGATGTGGAGAAAAGGGAACACTTGTGCACTGTTAGTAGTAATACAAGTTAGTACAGCACTATGTAAAACAGTATGGAGTTTTCTAAAAAAATTAAAAATAGAAATATCATATAATCCAGTAATACAACTGCTGGGCATTTACCCAAAGAATATGAAAACACTACTTTGAAAAGTTATATGCACCTCTATGTTTATTGCAGCATTATTTACAATAGTCAAGCTGTGGAAATAAACTGTCATCCATAGTCTATAGATGAATGGATAAAGAAGTGCCATCCATAGTCTATAGATGAATGGATAAAGAAAGTATCGTATGTGTGTGTGTGTGTGGTATACATATATGTATATGTATATATACAATAGTATATTACTCAACAACAAAAAAATTGCCACTTGCAACAACCTTGATGGACTTAGGGTATTATGCTAAGTGAAATAAGTCAGAGAAAGACAAATAACACATGATTTCACTTATTTGTGAAAATAAACCCCTGGAAATATAAACAAACTAAAACAGAATAAAATGGTGGATGCCAGAGGGAAGGGAGAATGGAGCACTGGACAATATAGATGAAGGGGATTAAGAGGTACAAACTTCCAGCTATAAAATTAATAAGCTGTGGGGATGAAAAATACAACAAAGAGAGTATAGTCAATAATAAGTCAATAATAATGTAGTAACTTTGGTGATAGTTGGTAACTACACCTATTGTGGTGAGAATTGCATAATGTATAGAATTATTGAATAATGTACATCTGAAACTGATATAACATTATATATCAACTATGGTTCAATCTAAAAAAAACTTATGTTTTTAGAGTAGTTTGGATTTATAGTAAAATTGAGGGAAAGATACAGAGATTTCTCATATACCTCCTAGCCTGACACATGCAGAGCCTCCTCTATTATCACCCCCTGCAACTACATTGACATAGTATAATCACCAAAGTCCACAGTTTACCTTATGGTTCCCTCTTGATGTTGACGATGTTATGTGGGTTTGTACAAATATATAATAACATATATCCACCATTATTATGGTATCAGAGTATTTCACTGCCCTAAAAATCCCCTGTGCTCTGCCTATTGATTCCTCCTAACTACTTTCTTCTGCTCTCCAATTACTGGCAACCAACTGATCTCTTTTTTTTTTTTTAAGATTTTACTTATTTATTTATTAGAGAGAGAGAGAGAGAGTGAGCACAGGCAGACAGGCAGGCAGAGGGAGAAGCAGGCTCCCTGCCGAGCAAGGAGCCCGATGTGGGACTCAATCCCAGGACGCTGGGATCATGACCTGAGCTGAAGGCAGCCGCTTAACCAACTGAGCCACCCAGGCATCCCCCAACTGATCTCTTTACTGTTTCTGTAGTGTTACCTTATCCAGAATATCATAAAGTTGTAATCATACATTTATTTGAGAGAGAGAGAGAGAGAGAGCACGCGGATACAAGTTGGGGGAATGGCTTAGGAAGAGAGAATCCTGATGTGGGGCTCAATCTCATGACTCCAAGAACATGACCTGAACAGAAATCAAGAGTCAGTTGCCCAACTGACTATGCCACCCAGATGCCCCAATAAATAAATACTTTAAAAAATTCATTTTAGGGTGTTTGGGTGGCTCAGTGGGTTAAAGCCTCTACCTTCGGCTCAGGTCATGATCCCAGGGTCCTGGCATCGAACCCCGCATTGGGCTCTTTGCGCCGCATGGGGCCTGCTTCCTCCTCTCTCTCTCTCTGCCTGCCTCTCTGCCTGCTTGTGGTCTCTGTCAAATAAATAAATAAAATCTTAAAAAAAAAATTCATTTTAGAATTGTTGTAAAATTGTCCTCTTCATCATCAAATAATGAAAACAAAGAAAAAGAATTGTAAACCTCTGCAATCTCCTATGACAGAGATGACTACTTTCTGGACCCCACTGAGTTCTTTCAGTGTGTACCCGTCACTCTCCATTTCATTTAATGGCTATTTTTTTTTGAAGATTCTATTTATTTGTTTGAGATAGAGAGAATATGAGTGGGGATGGGGAGGAGAGGCAGAGGGAGTGGGAGAAGCAGACGAGGCTTGATCCCAGGCCTGGGGGACCATGACCTGAACCAAAGGATGACACTTAACCAATCGAGTTATCCAGGCACCACTTATAATGGCTATTTTAAAAATTCAATTTTTATTAAATAATTCTCTTACATCAATCCCATTTACAACTGCACCTAAGACCATAAGTTACTTAGGAGTAAACCTAATCAAAGAGGCAAAGGATCGGCACTGTAAAAACTACAGAACACTTATGAAAGAAATTTAGGAAGTCACAAAGAAATAGAAAAACATCCCATACTCATGGACGGTAAGAACAAATATTGTTAAAATGTTAATTAGAATTTTACCCAGAGCAATCTACACGTTCAGTGCAATCCCTATCAAAATACTATCAATTTTTTTCACAGAACTAGAACAAATATTCCTAAAATTTGTATGGAATCAGAAAGACCCTGAATAGCCACAGGAATGTTGAAAAAGAAAACCAAAGCTGGTGGTATCACAATTCTGGACTTCAAAGCTCTATTACAAAGCTATAATCATTAAGACAGTATGGTACTTGCACAAAAACAGACACAGATCTATGGAACAGAATAGAAAACCCAGGAATGGACCATCAACTCTACAGTCAACTATTTTTTGACAAAGGAGGAAAGAATAGCCAATGGAAAAAAAGACAGTCTCTTCAACAAATGATGCTGAGAAAATTGTACAGCCCAATGGAGAAGAATGAAACTGGACCATTTCATTATGCCATACACAAAAATAGACTAAAAATGGATAAAAGACCTAAATGTGACACAGGAATCCATCAAAATCCTAGAGAAGAACACAGGTAGCAACTTCTGTGACCTTGGCTAAAGCAACTTCCAGACACATTTCCAAAGGCAAAAATGAACTATGAACTATTGGGACTTCATCAAGATGAAAAGATTCTGCACAGCAAAGGAAACAATTGACAAAACCAAAAGACAACCTACAGAATGGGAGAAGATATTTGCAAATGTCTTATAAAGAGCCAGAATGCAAGATTTATAAAAAACTTACCAAACTTGGGGCACCTGGGTGGCTCAGTCGTTGAGCATCTGCCTTCAGCTCAGGTCATGATCCTAGGGTCCTCGGATCGAGCCCTGCATTGGGCTCCCTGCTCAGCAGGAAGCCTGCTTCTCCCTCTCTCACTCCCCCTGCTTGTGTTCCCTCTCTCGCTGTGTCTCTCTCTGTCAAATCAAGAAATAAAATCTTAAAAAAACAAAACAAAACAAAAAAACCTTACCAAACTTAACACCCAAAGAACAAATAATCCAGTCAAGAAATGGGCAGAAGACATGAAGAGACATTTCTCCAAAGAAGGCATCCAAATGGCCAACAGACACATGAAAAAATGCTCCACATAACCTGGCATCAAGGAAATACAAATAAAAACCACAATGAAATACCACCTCACATTAGTCAGAATTGCTAAATTAACAAGTCAGGAAATGACAGGTGTTGGCAAGGATGTGGAGAAAGGGGAACCCTCTTACACTGTTGGTGGGAATGCAAACTGGTATGGCCATTCTGGAAAACAGTATGGAGGTACACCAAGAAGTTTAAAATAGAGCTACCCTAGGACCCAGTAATTGTACTACTAAGTATTTACCCCAAAGATACAAATGTAGTGATCTGAAGGGGCACCTACACCCCAATGTTTATAGCAGCAATGTCCACAATAGCCAAACTATGGAAAGAGCCTAGATGTCCATCAACAGATGAATGAATAAATAAGGTGTGGTATATATACACAATGGCATACTACTCAGTTATCAAAAAATTGAAATCTTATCATTTGCAATGACATGGATGAAATTAGAGGGTATTATGCTAAGTGAAATAAGTCAATAGGAGAAAGAATTATATGATTTCACTCATAGGTGGAATTTAAGAAACAAAACAGAGGATCATAAGGGGAGGGAGGGAAAAATAAAACAAGGTGAAATCACAGAGGGAGACAAACCCTAAGAGACTCTTAATCATAGGAAACAAACTGAGGTTTGCTGGAGGGTAGGAAGGTGGGAGAATGGGGTAACTGTGTGATGGGCATTAAGGAGGGCATGTGATGTAATGAGCACTGGATATTATATGCAACAGATGGATCACTGAATGCTATCTCTGAAACAAATAATACACTATGTTAATTGAATTTAAATAAAATAAAATCTAAAAAAATAGTTCTCTTGCATTTTCTTACAATTTTCCCTTTCAGAAAAATTTATAAGGGTCAAAGAAACCAGAGGAAGACAGCATATGTTATGATGCAGGTTCTAGAACTGCAGAGACAGCACAAGAGGATCCTATACCTTAAAGCAACCAAAGCAAGTGATAGTGAGAAAAAGCTGTAAGGTGGGAGCCATGGCTTAAGGCAATTCACCAAGGTAAATCAAGGAAAAGCATATCTGGAAGACAGAGACCAAAGAAATACAGAAATGTGAATTAGAATTCAACAATTTTAACCTGGAATTGCTTTGTTGACCCAAAGACCTACAGGGAACATTGAGACAAGACTGTGACTATAGCTTAGTGGTTTGTGTGTTATATTCCTCAAGAATGGTGAAGAGAGGGGTGCCTGGGTGGCTCAGTCATTTAAGTGCCTGCCTTCAGCTCAGGTCATGATCCCAGGGTCCCAGGATTGAACCCTGACATCAGGCTCCCTGCTCAGCAGGTAGTCTGCTTCTCCCTCTCCCTCTGTTCCCTCCCCCTCATGCTCTCCCTTTCTCTCCCTCTCAAATAAATAAATAAAATCTTAAAGAAAAAAAAAAGAATGGTAATCGAATCTTGACAGCAATCCTGCTCACCCTTCATTCAGAACACCAGCATTTGCCTATCTCAGGCATTCCAAACTGAGGTGCTAATTCTGATTCTATTTTATATATTTTTAAACAAACTATATGAGCCTTTTAACTTTTTCTCTCAACCTCTATAAGCAGACACACTCACAGGAAAAGGTCCAGAAATATATGCAATAATCTCTTAACAATGTTTGTTTAAGGTCAGGAGCTAAAATAGCAGAAGTAAGATAAAAGTAGGTTTTTAATTTTTATTCTATTTTTAAAAATTTTTAATTCCAGTGTAGTTAAAATACAGTGTTATATTCATTTCAGGTATACAATATAGTGATTCAAAATTCTATAAGGCAGTGCTCATCACAAGTGCATTCCTTAATCCCCATCATCAGTTTCACCCATCCCCCCCACCACCACCCTTCCAGTAACCATCAGTTTGTTCTCTACAGTTGAGTCTGTTTCTTAGTTTGTCTTTCTCTTTTTTCCTTTGTTAATATTTCTTTTCTTAAATTCCACATGTGAGTGAAATCATATGGCATTTATCTTTCTCTGACTGCCTTATTTTACTTAGCATTATACTCTTCTAGGGTCATCCATGTTGCTGCAAATGGCAAGATTTCATTTTTTTTATGGTCAAAAATTATTCCATTGTGTGTACACACACACACACACACACACACACACACACACACACACACATCTATCTAACTACCTACCTACCTACCTACCTACCACTCTTCTTTATCCATTATACCTACCTACCTACCTACCACTCTTCTTTATCCATTGTATCCATTCATGGATGCTCAGTTTTTTGGATTTTTCCCTTTCGGCACTTTGAATATATTATGCCACTCTCTTCTGGCCTGTATAGTTTCTGTTGAACAATCTGCTGATAGCCTTCTGGGTTTTCCCTTATATTTACATCAAGTGTTTTCTTTTCTCCTGATTTTAAAATTCCTTCTTTTTTAAATTAATTTTTTAAAAGATTTTATTTATTTATTTGACAGACAGAGGTCACAAGTAGGCAGAGAGAGAGAGAGAGAGAGAGGAGGAAGCAGGCTCCCTGCTAAGCAGAGAGCCCCATGTGGGGCTTGATCCCAGGACCCCGGGATCATGACCTGAGCCGAAGGCAGAGGCTTTAACCCACTGAGCCACCCAGGTGCCCTAAAATTCCTTCTTTATCACTGCTTTTTGCTATTTTAATTACTATGTGTCTTGTGTGGACCTCCTTGGGTTGATTGTTGGGAGATCTCTGTGTCTCCTGGATCTGAATTTCTGTTTCCTTTCCCAAATTGCGAGGGAGTGTTCAGCTATTATGTCTTCACATTTTCTTTTTTTTAAGATTTTATTTATTTATTTATTAGAGAGAGAGAGAGAGAGAGAGAGCGCGCACACAAGCTCAGGCAGACAGAGTGGCAGGCAGAGGCAGAGGGAGAAGCAGGCTCCCTGCTGAGCAAGGAGCCCGATGTGGGACTCGATGTGGCCAGAGGGGGCTTCTCCACAAAGCACATGCAGCAGGCAGGGGCTGGAGAGCACACAAGCTGTGTGTGCTGGTCTTTTTCCACAGGGGATGCACAGCTGTCAGCAAGATGGGGCCGGCTGGGGCAGGCAGTTTTAACAAGGTGTGCACGCCCTCCATGGGAAGTGACTGCCACATCACTGCCAGGATGCAAAGTGTGCAGTCCAGATATTCAATGTTGGCAAGGTTTGCACTAGCCTTCTAGGGAAAGGGACTTTAAGTGCTGGGATTGGGTCAAGCCTAGTGGGAGGGTGAAGCATGTGGTTTAAGCAGTTAGGTAGTGAATGACAGTGCTGTCCTGGTTTCTGCACGTGGCTCTGTGTTTATGCTGGGGGGAAGTGTGTTGGGGAGGGGCAGGAATGACATCTGCTAGCTTCTTTTTTCCTGGAGAAGTCCTTAATTGAATTCTGAGATTAGAGAATAATTCTCCCTCCCATATCCCCCAGGCATTTTTCCAATTGCTGCTTCTTAGCCAAATCTTAGCCAAATCTCCACAAGCTGTTTTTTGTGTTGTCTCTTTAAGGGCAGGGACTCAGTTTCCTATCACTTTCCCAGCTCTCCTAGATCTGAGACTGCTGATTTGTAATTTTCCAGGCTTTAAGTTCTGTGGGTATAAGAACTCATGAAATTTGGGTGCCTGGGTGGCTTAGTGGGTTAAGCTTCTGCCTTTGTTAGGCTCAGGTCATGATCTCAGGGTCCTGGGAATGAGCAGGGGATCAAGCCCTGCATGGGGCTCTCTGCTCAGCAGGGAGCCTACTCCCCCTCTTACTTGTGATCTCTCTGTCAAATAAATAAAGAAAATCTTAAAAACAAAAAACTCATGAAATTCAGCCCAGCCCCTCTGGTTTTCAAAGCCAAATGTTTTAGGGATTCCTCTTCCCAGTGCAGGCTCCCAGGTGTGATAGTCTGTTTCTCTTTCCTCACCACACCCAAAGCTCTCTTCCTCCTGCAACCAGACCCATGGGATTTAACTCCCTATCTCATCTCTGCTCTTCCTACCCTCTTCAATGAGGCCTCTCCTTGACATTTAGTTGTGGTGTTTGTTTTGCCAGTCTCCAGGTCATTTCCTCAGTTATTTACACTGATGTTAGTGTTATCTATAGTTGTGTCTGTGGGATGAGGTGAGCTTAGGGCCCTCCTACTTGGCCATCTTCCCTGGAAATCCAGAACAATCAAAAGTAGACTTTTTTTTTGAAGATTTCTTTATTTATGAGAGAGAACGAGAGTGAGCACACGAACATGGGGTAGAGGTGCAGAGGGAGAGGAAGAGAAAGACTTAAGCAGAGTCTGTGCTGAGCACAGAGCCCAACCCAGGTAGGGCTCTATCTTAGAATCCTGAGATCCCACCACCCGAGCCAAAACCAATAATCAGTTGCTCAACTGACTGTGCCACCCAGGTGCCCCTTGAACATAGACATTTTAAAAAATAAATTACTCTACATACTTCTATATGATTTGAATTTTTACATCTTTTATTATTTGTGTATAGTTCATTCTTTTAAAAAAATAAGGTAGTTATATAAGCAGAAAGAAAAAATATCTTGTTTGCCTCCCCAGCCAGAGATGATCACTTATCAGTGTCCAATTTGGCATGGTTAGCGTTTCAAGAGATTTTCATTTTTTGTTTTATTTGTTTTACTTTAAATTTTTAAAAGATTTTACTTTTAAGTAATCTCTATACCCAACATGGGGCTCCAACCCACAATCCTGAGATCAAGAGTTTTCTGCTCCACTAACTGAGCCAGCCATGCATTGCTGTTTAATTAACTAGTTAATTAATTAATTTTAAATTACATTTTAATTTAATTTAATTGAAAATTAATTTAAAATATTTTATTTATTTATTTGACAGAGAGAGCACAAGCCGGGGGGCGGGGGGGGGGGCAGCAGGCAGAGGGAGAGGGAGAAGCAGGCTCCTGCTTAGCAGGGAGCCCGTAGGGCACCATCCCAGGACCCTGGGATCATGACCTGAGTGGAAGGCAGCCGCTTAACTGACTGAGTCATCCAGATGCCCCTGTTATATGTTTTTTTAAATGGTCACTGTTGAAACTGAAGATGACACAAATACATGGAAAGACAGTCTATGCTCATGGATTGGGAAAGCAAATATCGTTACAATGTCCACACTATCTAAAGCAATCTACTAATTTATGCAATTCCCCATCAAAATGCCAAGAGCATTTTTCATAGAACTAGAATGAACAGTCCTAAAATTTGTATGGAGCCACAAAAGATTCTGAATAGCCAAAGCAATCTGGAGAAAGAAGAATAAAATCACAGTCCCAGATTTCAAGATATACTATAGCTTTGTAGTATATCTATAGTAATCAAAATAGTATGGTACTGGCACAAAAATAGGAACATATTTCAATGGAACTGAATAGAGAACCCAGAAATAAACCCATGATTATATGGTCAATTAATCTACAACAAAGAAGGCAAGATTATGCGATGGGAAAAAGAGTCTCTTTAACAAACAGTGTTGGTAAAATTGGACAGCTACATGAAAAGAATGCAACCAGACCACTTTCTGACACCATACACAAAAATAAACTAAAAATGGATTAAGGGCCTAAATGTGAGACCTTAAGCCATAAAAATCCTAGAAGGGAACACAGACAGTAATTTCTCTGACATCAGCCATAACATCTTTCTAGATACTTCTCCTGAGGCAAGGGACATAGAAGCAAAAATAAACTATTAGGACTATATCAAAATAAAAAACTTCTGCACAGCAAAGGAAAGAACCAACAAAACTAAAAGACAACCTACCAAATGGGAGAAGATATTTGCAAATCACACATATGATAAAGGTTTAGATCCAAAATAAGTAAAGAACTATAAAACTCAACACACTCAAAAACAAACAATCTAATTAAAATGGGCAGAAGACATGAACAGGCATTTTTCCAAAGAAGACATACAGATGGCCAACAGATACATGAAAAGATGATCAACATCACTCGTCCTCAGGGAAATGCCACAATGAGATTATCACCTTACACCTGACAGAATGGCTAAAAGAAAAAACACAAGAAACAGTGGTATCGGAGAGGATGTGGAGAAAAAGAACACTTGTTCATTGTTGGTGGGAATGCAAACTGACGGAGCTCCTGTGGAAAACACTATGGAGTTAAAGATAGAATTATCATATGATGCATTAATTCTGCTACTGGGTATTTTCAAAGAATACAAAAACACTGATTCGGAGGAATACATGCACCCCTATGTTTACTGCAGCATTATTTACAGTAGCCAAATTATGGAAGTAGCCCAAGTATTCATAATAGATGAATGGATGAAGAAGATGTGATATATGTGTGTGTGTGTATACACACACATATATAATAGGATACTACCTAGCCATAAAACAGAATGAAATCTTGCCATTTGAGCTACACGATACCTGAAAGAAGTCAGCCAGAGGGAAAAAATATGATTTCACCCATATGTGGAATTTAAGAAACAAAACAAATGAACAAAGAAAAAAAAGACAAACCAAACAACAACAACAATGACAAAAACAGACTCTTTTTAAAATTTTTTTTTATTTTTTTATAAACATATAATGTATTATTAGCCCCAGGGGTACAGGTCTGTGAATCGCCAGGTTTATACACTTCATGGCACTCACCATAGCACAGACCCTTCCCAATGTCCACAACCCCACCACCCTCTCCGTACACCCCTCTCCCTGGCCCCCCTTAGTTTGCAAAAACAGACTCTTACCCATAGAGAAAAAACTGGTGGTTACCGGAAGGGAGGTAGGTGGGAAGATGAGTAAAATAGGCGAAGGGGATTAAGAGTACACATATCTTGATGAGCACTGAAAATTGCTGAATCAACTACACTGTACACCTAAAACTAATACAACACTATATGTTAATTATACCAGAATGGAGAAGGGAAGGGAGGGAGGAAGGGAAGGAGGAAGGAAGGAATGAAGGGAGGGAAAGAAAAGAAGAGAGAGGAAGTGAGGGAGGAAAGAAAGAGAAGGAGGGGAGGAGGGAGAAAGGCAGGCAGGCAGGCAAGCTAGCAAGCAGCATTGCACTGAGTATACATATTCCCAAGAACATGGCTTTGGAAAGTATTATTTTGTTTAATGTCCAGTTTTTCAAATTATATTTTGATAATGTCAGAAAAAATAAAATATAAGAAATGGTCATTGGTATTATTATTATGTTTATTTAAAATTTTTATTAAATAATAATTGTTACATCTCACTTTTTTTCACTCTAATGAAGACATTAGAAAAACATTTTTTTTTCCCTAATGAAAACATGGCATACATGGAAACAATACAGGCACTGGCAAATGTCTTTTCTAGTGTTTGTGTACAACCACTCTCCCAATATCTTTGGGCTGTTGCTTTTAACTTTATTTTATACCCTAAGTTCTTGAGAAAAAATTCAAGGTCTTTCCTTCCTAAAATAAATATTTTGTCTGTGATATGGCCATTAAAATTTTAGGGGCAAAATTAGCTTTATCTCTCCTTGTATTCTAGGCTTTTTTAAAAATTTTTCATTTTTTAATTCAGTGAAATTTAGTTTAGTTTCCAACTTCATAATTTTGGTTTCTAGCATTATCTATTTTCAATTCATTGCCTTTTCAACTTCTAACTTTAGCCATATGCTTGTTATTAGATTCCTCTTTTTTATAAAGAACAGCCTATTCTTCTGCTGTCATTGTAACATCCCATGCAATCTCACTGAAGATCAGAAACAGTTTTTAGAGGTCTCAACCTTCTCTTTTAACCTTCACAAAGGTAGTGTCCTACTAACCTCTTTACTATCCCTATGGAATATAATGGAGTTCTCAACTTACTGATTCCCTATCTGAATGAACAGAACTTTTTTTCAGAAGTGTGATATGGCATAAAAAAATTCATAATCCCTACTTTGATCTAATTTTCTTTTAGTATCTGAGTTCTAACTCTCCTATTTATAATCCATTTCTGACCTTTGAACAAATCTGTCTTGTCCTATCTCTATAGGTTCTGGTTTCAACTCATGCTATCAGGGGACTTTCTCACTTTGGCTCTTGGTAGATATACTATCCTAGGCAAGTGCTGGCCCCTGATGGGCATCATACTTTTATAGCAAAAATGTTTCTCAAATGGTATCTGATATGCTCTAAATAAGACTGATCTTTACTATAGTCTAATTAAGATTAAGTAATACTCATTGCTTAGAAATAATTAACCATTGAACTAAAGTCAACAAAACTCTTTTTTGCTAACATTAAAATATACAGTTGTTTGGAGGGGAGAGGAAACAACTTGAAATAAATCAGAGAATACCTTCACATTCATCGTTCTTCTCATATACTTCAAATTTGTACTTAATGCCTTCTTCCTTCTGGACATTAGAAATAACACCTGGGAGAAGTTTTTATTTCTCCAAATCAATTTCCGGAAAAAAAGTGTCACTTTCAAATTCCTGCATAATCCTTGTCACAAATAGTCTAAGGTGGCCTGGCTTGTTCACAGCTTCCTTATAAACAGAACTGCCTCCCAACTATCCTAATCATGTCCACTTTATTTGCTAATTCTGGTTGCTCAAAAAATTTTAAGATATCATCCAGACTTTCAGCAAGAAAATGAGCTTCTTGTGGACGTTCCTTGAGGTTTCTGAGCACTAAATTAATCCTGTATTTTAAAAGTAGATTCTTCTTGGGAATAGAGAACCATGTCTTCCTAACCATAATCACCAAATTCTGCTTACTTTCTACTGGGGAGTATGGGGTCATTCTTTTGAAATACTTGAACTCATTCCTGAATGAGGGCCACAGCAGGTCCCCGTTCTTGCTGATACCGCTGTTCTGGGACACATTGAGGAGGCAGTTTAGCAGACAGACCTTGACAGTAGCTGATACACACCTCTGAGCTGGCACACCAGCCCAGCTTGACGGGGAAATTGCCTCCTTGGACTCTAGCCTTTTAGAAAAAAATCAAAGACTAGCCAAAGACTAACTAACTGGGTCCTAGATATCTAAGCAGTTTGATTGGAAAATTCATTCACTAAAAATAATTCTGATACTTTGAAGAGCAAAAGAAGGAAGGTAAACCTTAGGGGGAAAAGAAAACCTGGTAAATAGAAATGAGAAAAAAAATTTAGTCATGTATCAAGCACTTACTATGATTAAAAATTCTCTGACACAAAGAAGACATTTCTGTCTTTATATAGCACACAGGCCTAACTGAAGACCGTGGTAATGTAAGTAAGGCTTCCCAACCCCCATGGGCCACTTCCTCTTTTTACTGTCTTCGTCAGAAAAAACAGAGAGCACTCTTGCTGCCACACAAGGCCATAGTGCTACTTGAAGGGGTTTTCTAGGCATCCTGACCGTCTAGAAACATGCATGTCATTTACATCATCTGAAGAATCAGGGAGCACGTTTGGCTGAGCTCCTGCAGAAGCAGTCCCCAGCGCCAGAATCTGGATATATATGACTTATAAAAACAGGTATTCAAGGAGAAATCAATAAGGGCTGGGGTGGGGGTGGTGAAGGAGAGGAAATGGGAAGAAGCCAAGTGAAGGGGTGATTTCAGAAGTGGCACACTTAGCCTGCTCGCATGGGAGCTCTAAAACACAGGAATATCCCTGAAAGTTAGTTCTGCCCTGGAGCAAAGGAGCTGTGTTTTGGCACCTCATATCGGCTTGTTTTTGGCTATATGCTGCAAAGTGTGTTGTGAGATGAACATGAAATTCCCAGGTACTACCACCTCACTCCAGTGCCTTAGGGTAACCTGCAGGGCAGGGGGGTAATGTGCAAGTGCTAGTTGTTAGCAGCAAAATATGAAAAAGCTGGTATGGACTCACAGAGTCTGGGTGGGGCATCAGTGTGCTACTGAGAGTTTCCTGTTAACTTCCTCTGCAGGGCCCACAACACATGCAGTCTGTAACTTCCACTAAAAGTTCCAAATTTCTAGGGGCTAGCATTAAAGTGTAGATGCCACTGAACTCAGACCTAAGTTTGAATCCTAATTTCACAAAAGAAACTGGAGAAATCATTATTACTGGCTTGACCCTTTGGGCCATATCCATAAAATGGGATAATTATTCCCACATCATAAAGTTTATTCACTTACTCGATCAACCATTTATTCAATAAATATGGAGCATCTACACCATGCCAGGCACTGTTCAAGCGTTATTCTGAGAAGGAGATGGTAAGAAGAGCTCTGAAATGTACGGCTCCAAGCAACTACTTTTACTTGCAATGTTATTTATTTTCATAACTTCCTAGATCAAGTAAAAATCACCTAAACCACAGCAAAGGGATAAAAGGGAAAACTTTTTAGCGCTTAACTGGTAAAAAAAAACAAACCATGCTTCCACTCCTTTCCATGAAGGGCTTTAGGTAAAAGTCCTCACTCATTCTGGACAGTTCCCCAAAGGGAAGCCTGCTCTCTTCTGGCAGCCTTAGGGTTTCTGGGAATGATCTTGCTCAGAAAATTTCCAAACTGCATTCTCAGGAGCTTCTGGTCCTGCCTCTGTCACAGTTCATCCTCTTTCAAATCTCTTAATTCCCACCCCCCTCAGTTTTCTTACCTGTAAAATGAAGTGCTCTGCCACCAACTGCTGATGGCACAGTAAGCGGGTCACGTGTATATGGGAGCCTTCTCTGCTAAATTTTTAGGGCCGGGAGTCAGTTCTCAAGCTCAGGCTTGACAGACTGAGATGGACACAGGCCCCAGGACTCTACTGTAGATTAGAAGTTTTAACTCCAATCAAATCCAACCCCCCACCTTGTTTTCTCCAACACTTCCTTTTTATAATTCTTTAATGATTCGATTGTGAAGGCTAAGCAATTTAGTATGTGAATGCTCTGGCTTGGCTTCAGGGCCTCATGGAAGGAGTGCCAGATGCTTGCAACTGGCCTAGGATCTCTGTAAGCCATGACACTGAAGACTGAGAGCGGCACTATATTGATGGCTCAGAATCAGATATAGTATTGTTGGCTGCAGTGTGCTCCTCCTAAACAGTGAATATCTCTAGGAAAAATTCCAAATACAAAAAACAAACCGAAAACACATCTTCCTTTTAGTTGTCTGATAGTTGCATTCCTGGAAAATTCAGTTATATGGTCCTATTACCTGCCTGACCCCGTGACCTCAGAAAATCTCAAGTAGAGGATTCTGCTTATCCAGCCTACCTTGTAGGAACTAGACTTTTAGAAGCTTCTGTCTAGCTATCAATCTTACCTTTCAGAAACAAACTAAAAAACTGCTGGAACAGAAAAAGAACATTTGAGGAAGGTGCCTGCCCAGATGATTCAGAAAGTTTTGCAGTTACCTCAATCTCATTATAATGTTAAAATCCCTTCTAAATGGGACGCCTGGGTGGCTCAGTTGGTTAAACGGCTGCCTTCCGCTCAGGTCCTGATCTCAGGGTCCTGGGATCGAGCCCCGCATCGGGCTCCTTGCTTGGCAGGGAGCCTGCTTCTCCCTCTGCCTGCTGCTCTGTCTGCCTCTGATCGCTCTCTCTCTCTCTCTCTCTCTGATAAATAAATAAAATATTTTAAAAAAATCCCTTCTGAATATCCCAAATGTTAATAAAAGGAGCCTGCTTTCCTTTGTTCTGGGATAGCAGCTGTGAAAATGATTCCCCATGATCTACCTGTCTGTACAAATAAAGCTGCCCCTGAAGCAACTCTATTTGGTGTAGTCTCTGTCCATAAGTCATGGAGGAGTGGGCCCACTTTGATAACAGTCCTGGCATACTAAATAGTTAATACATATTCAAGAAATAAAATAATCAAAAAATAAAACACATTTTTACATGTGATTGTAAAGACCAGATTATAAGCAGGTTTCCATACATTGATAGAGAATGAATGAATATGTGTGTGGGTGGGGAGGGAAGCTGGGGCCCCTGACACTCAGCCCCTATACCAGTTGGAACAACTAAAAATAGCTGTGTTAACTTCCAAAGCTTTTAGAGAGGAATATTGCCTCTATTGAAAAAGAACCACTTTTCTAGAGAGTAGAGAGTTACTGAGCTAATAATCAGGGGAAAGAATCAACAAGCCCATGCCTCCTCTTTCTCATAAAGCAGAAGCCTGCAGAAAGAGTAAACAAAGGACGGGAAACTCCCCTTTTCTAACCTAGAACACGGCGTTTCGCCCAGAGACTGGTGACAAACCACCATGGACTCGGGTTTTTTGCTTGGTCAGTTGAGAAACAAAAATAGTTGGGTTAAAAGAAGGGAAACCCCTAGTGCTTTCCGCGGTCCCGTGGGTAACTTGCACTGAGACCCCTCGCTTCGTGACTTTGGCTATTTTTCGCTGAGCGCTGCCGCCAGCCTGAGCGAGTTCACGGTGAGGTCCTGTCCCATGCCGCCCCTCCCTCCGCTTCTCTCTATCCGCAGGCTGTCCCTGGCCCTGTGGCAAATCTATCCTTCTTCCGGGCCCAATGTGGCCAGGCAACTGGGTTCGACTCGCTGAGGCTCTGTCCAGATCCTACAGTGGACAATGGACAGATCCCATATCTGTCCAGATCTCCTGGCGGAGAGGCCAGGAAGTGGAGCGCCGCAGGAACGCACACTTCCAGCGCATTCTCACTGTATAGTTCTCTGGGCAGGACTGGGCTGATGAGGACAAAATAGCGCAGTCACTGATGGGGTACGTGGGTGAGGTCTGTGGTAGTGGGTGCTGCTATTTGGGGCAGCTCAGCCTCGACCTGAAGATTCTGTTTCCCTGGGCACAGCGCAGAGAAGGAGGAGGAGTAGGGCGGTCAAAGAAGACAAATACTTGAGGGCAAAAAGCAGGTGTCTGGGGGGTCTGAAAGAACTGCTTCCGTAAGTAGGTTGGCGCTTCCAGTGGAGCTCTAAGGATTATGCTTTCGTGATGGTGCCCTCCTCTCCATTTTCCTTTAGGACTCCACGCTTCCCCATCAAGTTCTAGGGCCTATGTCTGAATCCAGATTATGTCACAGTTTTGTGTAACATTTCTATGGCAGCTTATGTGTTTGTTTTGGTAAAAGCTTTATTGAGATGTAATTCACAAACAATACAATTCATCTGTTTAAACAATACAATTCAGTGGGCTTTAGTATATTCAGAGTTGTGCAAACATTACCTCAATTTTAGAACATTTTCATTATCCAAAAAGAAACCCTATACCCATTAGCAGTCACTTCCTATTTCTCCTCAATACCCCAGGCCTAAGGAACAACTCATTTTTCTGTTGCTATGGACTTGCCTGTTCTTGACATTTCATATGGAATCATACAGCTTATCTTTCATGACTGGGTTCTACTACCTAATATGATGTTTTCAAAGATCATCCACATTATAGCAAGTATCTGTACTTTATTCTTTTTTACTGCTGAATAAAATTCCATTGTATTGATACACAACATTTTGTTTACCCATTCATTAATGGGCATTTAGGTTGTTTCCACTTTTTCGCTATTAAGAATAATATTGTTATCAACATTCACGTACAAGTTTTCAGATTGGACAGACGTTTTCAATTCTCTTGGGTATACACCTAGGAGTGGAGTTGCTGGGTCATATGGTAACTCTATGTTTAACCTTTCGAGGAACTGACAGACTGTTTCCCAAAGCTGCTGCACCATTTTACAGTCCTACCAGCACTATATCAGAATCCCAATTTTTCTACATCCTCACCAACACTTTATATTATCTATTTTTTAAATTATAGTCATCCCAGTGGGTGTGAAATTATATCTCATTATGGCTTTAATTTGCATTTCCCTAATGATGACTGAAGGTGCATTATTTTTTAAGTTACAAAATAATTTTTAGAAAAGATTTACATGCTGAAGTTTTGAGAACTATAACTATTTACATCATTTGCCCAAAGTCACAGAGCCTAGACCTAAAACAAATCTCTCTATGGCAAATGCTTGAACTCCATCCCCTCTTTTATAAAACAGAATCTGGGATAAACTTTTCAAGAAAATTCCTCTTGATAGCTGTTAGAAAAGGAATGCTGGGGGTAATTGGGTGGCTCAGTGGGTTAAAGACTCTGCCTTTGGCTCAGGTCATGGTCTCAGGGTCCTGGGATCGAGCCTAGCATCGGGCTCTCTGCTCAGCGGGGAGCCTGCTTCCCCAGCCTCTCTCTCTGCCTACTTGTGATCTCTGTTAAATAAATAAAAATCTTTAAAAAAAGAAAAGAAAAGGAATGCTGGGCAAGATGAACCTCTGCATGGACTAAATGGGTCATTTCTTATTTGTTATTAGAATCCCAAAGGTACAAAGAACTTTTTGGTGTCTTCATTTTTACTTTGTAAAAAATAAGTGTTTTCAAGGTGCCTGGGTGGCTTATTAGTTAAGGGGCCCTCTTAATTTTTGGCTCAGGTCATGATCTCAGGGTTTTTGAGATTGAGTCCCCAGTCAGGCTCTGTGCTGGGTATACAGTCTGCTTAAGATACTCTCTCAACCCTTCCCTCTGCTCCTCCTCCCCCTTCTCTCACTCTCTTTAAAAAAAAAAAAAAAAGTTTCCTTGAAATCCTCACACTGGATCTTGAATGAAGTAGTGACCCTTTCTTGGTATAAAGTGATTTTTTTTTTCCAAAGACAATTTTCTTAAAAGATTTTATTTATTTATTTTATTTATTTTTTTTTTTTAAGATTTTTATTTATTTATTTGACAGAGATCACAAGTAGGCAGAGAGGCAGGCAGAGAGAGAGAGGAGGAAGCAGGCTCCCCACCGAGCAGAGAGCCTCATGCGGGGCTCGATCCCAGAACCCTGGGATCATGACCTGAGCCGAAGGCAGAGGCTTAACCCACTGAGCCATCCAGGTGCCCCTTTTATTTATTTTTTAAGATCACAAGTAGGCAGAGAGGCAGGCAGAGAGAGAGGAAGGGAAGAAGGCTCCCTGAGAGCAGAGAGCCCGATGCGGGGCTTGATCGCAGGACCCTGGGATCATGACCCGAGCCGAAGGCAGAGGCTTTAACCCACTGAGTCACCCAGGTGCCCCTAAAGTGATTTTTTTCTTTAAAAGTTCTTTACCTATCACTTGAGAGAGAGAATGAATGTGGGGGAGGGGGGTGCAAAGGGAGAGGGAGAGACAGTCCCAAGCCAATTCCACACTGAGCACGGGGCTCAAAGCCATGACCTGAGACCATGACCTGAGCCGAAATGCTTAGTCGAATGCACCACTTAGGTGCCCTGGCACAGTGACTTTGTCGCTTTTCTTCATGTAAGCGCCCTTTGGGATTCTCCTTTCCACTGCCATCAGGACATGGAATGCAGAAAGACAAAAGTTTAAACTTTGTTTAAATGCATAAGTATCAAAATATTTTGATACACATTTTTTCCTTTGGATATCTATCAATTTTACATTATTTTACTTATCAATCTTACTTTAGATATTACCAAAACTTAATTTTTCTTTTTTTTCAGTTAAAAATTCAGATTGAGTTTTCTTAAGTCATAAACCTATACCCACCCACACACGTGGGAACACAGCAGTTGTGGAAGTGGAGACAGGAGGAACTAGGGTCAGAGTTCAAATATGCCAGAAACTCTGGGCTCTAAATTCTTATGTGAGTTAGAGAGTAACTGACCAACAGCTCTGAGAAACTGGAGACTTTAACATTCACTGTTAACTTTGGTACAGCTCACTTACTTCTCTAAAGACTGGATCCAACAAGCATAATGAATACAAGAATGTGCTATGGTAGCATGGTGAATTCCAGACAAACCCAAGAATTCCTTACAGCTGCGGTAGGTGGCCCAATTCCTGAGATGGTCTTAGAAGCAGAACTGATAGATCTCAGGGAAAGTGATGAAATAGCTGACCTGTGAATCCCTAGAGCCTACAGTGATTGACCTAACTTGTCACTACTCTGTTGTGATTATTGAAGAAAGGAGGTGGCCAGGGGAAAACACAGGTCACCCAAGGTCAAATTGGCAGCTTTGTGGTGAACAGTGATAAGGAGGAGTTGATGAGAAACAGTTATGTGTATGTGACCAACAGTACCTGCCATAATCCCCTGGAAGAAGCTTTAAGTTGCATAATACCTGGTTATATCTGGTGTTGAATTTGTATGGATGGGTACTGTGAGATTGAACTGAGTAGGTGACACATCTTCTGCAGTCAGTGCCTCTGCACTTCCCTTAAATAAAATAAAAATTGCCCAGTTTGTTTGAAAAAACTCAACTGCTATCAGTGCCACTGCATTTATATATGAGCTGTGCTGTGTCATTCAGGACAGATAGAACCCTTGGCATGGAAACCTGTCCTCATGCAGAAACTATGGGTTGCTGGCACGCAGCACACTGGACTCGAAAAGGCTGTTTTTAAAAATTGTTCTCTGGAGTATATAAAAAATTCTTTCATTTCTCACACACTGTGAGACCAATTTTTGGTTCCTTTAGTTTCATACTTTAGGGCTGGACTTTAGTTGTCACAGTGTGCCAGAGACTAGTGGTTGTCCTCAAAGCAATTTTTCCTTTTTTTCTCACAGGAATCAATTTTTAAATGACAGCACATGGGCATTTTGGCTCACATAAACAAGGGCAACATCATACAGATAGTGGAGCAAGTGGATGGAAGGAACCTGGAAGACTGACAACTTTGCAAGTCAGAGCCACCATACAAATTTGGACTTTTACTTGAGAGATAAATAAACGTTATTCTTGTTTAAGCAACCATATACAAGGTCTTATTTAGAACAATAAAACTTCATTTTAATCAAGGGACCAGGAAGGGTGCTGTCTCTGGGTTTCTCTGGATTTCCTGATTCCACTGGAGTGGAAGGAAGTCAGTCCTTCTGACGTTGTCTCCAGTCAGCAGGGTTCAGGTGGGTATATGGGGAGCACCAAGTCCCCTGTACTCCTACTGGCTTTTGAGTTAGTCTGAGGAGTTGCCTAGGCACGTGGGAATCTAGGGTTGTTGTTCTGTGCTCTCTGACCTGTAGGCCAGAGAGGAGATGCCATCACCCCGGCTTTACAGGTGTGCCTGCCTCCACTACCCTGGTCAGCTAATCAATAAGCCAGCATGCCTCTCTGTGAACAAATACATCACTGCATCACCATCCCAGCTGCTCCAGGGTCACTCACAGGCCTTAGGAAGACCTCCTTGGCACCCATGCTCAACCTCCAGCCAAACACATGCTTTTTCTTCTTTTGCAGAGGCTCATATAGCACTCACAATTCAGCCTGCACTTTAGAACTGGAGAGGATGGGATTTCTACAGTCCTCTCTCCTTTTTCCTCAGAATGAAATGGGCAGTAAAGTTTGTTCCTTACTTTCTGTGGCTATAGCAGTGCTGCTCTCCAACATGGAGCCTCAGTGGTGCCAATGGAAACTGTGCCCATCCTGTGTTGGATCTGTCTACACACTGCATTCTCTAAATGTCCCATACCCCAGGCTTCTGTTGCTTGACTTGGCACAGGCTATGCAAGATGAATGTGGTAGGAGGTGCCTGGGTGGCTCAGTTGGTTAAGTGGCTGTTTTAGGCTCAGGTGATGATCACAGAGTCCTGGGCTACCTGCTCAGAGGGGAGCCTGCTTTTGCCCCATGTGCACGTGCACACGTGCTCTCTCTTGCTCCTGCTTGCTCTCTGTCTTAAATAAATAAATAAAATCTTTTAAAGAAAAGATAAATGTGGTGTAATCCCTCCTGTGGTTTCCTTTGCATATTCTAAAATGAAAAGGGGAAGAAAAAGAACATTAAAATGAAAAAACTGAGAGCAATTTCCAAATATTACCTTTTTACATTTTAATACATCATCTTATGTGTCCTACTTTGGAGACTATTAATTGCTCTGTGACATAGCATAGTGTATCAGAAAACTGGCTAATGATTCAAACATCTGAGGTGCCTATTAATGCAGAGTCTGCTTCTGCACATATTGCCTATGTGATCAGGATAAAGAGCAGACTCTCTCTAGTTTGTCAGCAGCCCTCAACCCTCCCTACTGTATGCTCCCTAGCCTACTACACATTTCCCTTACCTGCAAAGCTCATGTAGACATTTGAGTTTTTGACTCTGCTTTAGGGGGAAAAATATAGGGGATTCTGACTTTTTTTAAAAAATCAAGATGAATTTTATAGACAACAAACTGAACTGATTTTTTTTTTTAAGATTTTATTTATTTCAGAGAGAGAGAGTGAGAGAGAACATGAGAGGGGAGAAGGTCAGAGGGAGAAGCAGACTCCCCGTGGAGCTGGGAGCCCAATGCGGGACTCGATCCCGGGACTCCGGGATCATGACCTGAGCTGAAGGCAGTTGCTTAACCAACTGAGCCACCCAGGTGCCCATGAACTTATTTTTAAGTGTATAATTAGATGAGTTTGGACATATATATATATATGTATATATATATATAGTCATAATGACCAACACCCCAATCAAAATATAGAATAATTCCAGCATTCCAGAAAGTTCCCTTATGCCCTATTCTAGTCAATACCCCTCATCCCCCACAAGCACACTCATACATATGCTTGGAAACACTGATTTTTATTACTTCATTGTCTAGCCAGCTCATCAGGGAGAAAAATTTGATAGGGATTTGGAGTACAAGCAGTAGATAGAGATCAAATATTTTAGTGGCAGCATGACTTATAATATTACCTCTTTTAAGAATTGAAGCAAGAAGGGGCACCTGGGTGGCTCAGTGGGTTAAAGCCTCTGCCTTCGGCTCGGGTCATGATCCCAGGATCCTGGGGTCGAGCCCCACATCGGGCTCTCTGCTCAGCAGGGAACCTGCTTCCTCCTCTCTCTGCCTGCTTCTCTGCCTACTTGTGATCTCTGTCTGTCAATTAAATAAATAAAATCTTTAAAAAAAAGAATTGAAGCAAGAAATAAATCAGTAAGAGAAAGACAAAAACCATATGATTTCACTGATATGTGGAATTTAAGGGACAAAACAGATGAACATATGGGGAAAAAAGAGCAAGGCAAACTAGGAAACAGACTCTTTATTACAGAGAACAAACAGGGTTACTGGAGGGGAGGTGGGCAGGAGGATAGATTCAATGCCTTATGGGTTAAGGAGGACACTTGTAGTGATGAACACTGGGTGTTGTATGTAAATGATGAATCACTAAATTCTACACCTGAAACTAATATGTTAACTAACTGGAATTTAAATAAGAACTGAAGAAAGGAAAATAAAATGATACTTTAAAACAAAATGAAACAAAAATAAAAGTCTTTTGTATGGGCAGTCAGGGGTACAATAACTATTAATAAATATTAATTGAATGTAAAAAAGAAAAAGAACTAAAGCAAGATCAGGAGGGAAACAAACAATAAGAGACACTTAATCTCAGGAAACAAACTGAGGGTTGCTGGGGAGTGGGGGCATAGGGATAGGATGGCTGGGTTATGGACACTGGGGAGGGTATGCGCTATGGTGAGGGCTGTGAAATGTTTAAGCCTGTTGATTCACAGACCTGTGCCCCTGAAGCAAATAATACATTATATGTTAATACAAAATTTTAAAAATTAAAAAAAAAAAAGACACCTGGCATTAAATAATAGCTATGTTCCAGGCACAGTACTAGGGCCTTCACACATCACAGGCAATCAAGGTATACTCTTAGGCAAGAACAGGAACCCAAGAGGATGTAAGAGCAGAAGTTGAAGTGAGCTGCCACAGAGCATACAGACATGAATAATTTGGCTAACTACTGTACATGGCTGTGGGAAGCAGTGAGAAGTAAAGAAAACAAGATTAAGGCCACATCATGAATACAGCACTTGGTCCTGTGGTATGAAATTTAAAGTTTATTCTGTAGTTGCTAAGGAGCCCCAAAGGCTCTGGAAGAGAGCCTCCAGACAAAGATTCTTAAGGATTCAGCATGATCCCAGTGAAGGCCAAAGATGGTGTTTGAAAGTTGAAGGAAAAATATGGAGGAGGTGGGGCGCCTAGGTGGTTCGGGTGGTTAAACATCTGCCTTTGGCTCAAGTCATGACCCTAGGGTTCTGGGATCGAGCATCACTTTAAGCCCCTCACTGAGCCTGCATCAGGCTCTCTCTCTCTCTGCTCTCCCCACTCTGCTCATGCTCTGTCTCTCACTTTCTCTCTCAAACAAAAAGAAATAAGATATTAAATAAATACATGGAGGTAAATAAATAATTCCACCTGTTGATTTTCCTCTCAAAATAGAAGTGTATTTTTTGAAGTGTATAAGAAAAAGGATGAAGGAACCTTGGTCTGAGGACGTTGGTAGTGCACATGTGCTCTCCTGTCCTCAGACGTCTAACAGTTTCATTTTAGTACAGCCAGCAGAGCTGTGCAAGCCTTTGAGCTGCAGCAATTCCTAGGAGATGGTGTTTGTTCAAAGGTAACAATGATAGGACTCCAGGGGGACAGCAACAGAAGTCTGGATTTAGCTTTCAGGTGTCCTTTTGGAAAAGAAGAAGCTCACGTGACAAGAGTGGATATGGGATTAGGAGAGGTGGACATTTCAAATGTATTCACTTGAGGACTGATCTAGCTTCAAACCAAGTTAGCTTCGCAGTGAGATAATCTGGCAATGCATATTTATCATTTCCTGATGTTCACTGAGGTTACAGCAGAGAATGAAAGCCAAATATCTCAAGCTGGGACATATCTGCATTTCATGAACCACAGACTGAAATGGAACTATTCAAGAAAGGGGTTAAGAGAGACAGAGAAGTCCCACCCAAGTTTCAGGAAGGACTGGTCTTTTCTATCGTCTGGTCCACAGTGAATTCATGCCTACTGTAAATATTAAGTACACCTGCCAGAAGAAACAAACTCCTCTCCAAGAACCTAAAATTGTTACAAAGGATTAAACTTTTAGGTCCCTTCCTTAGCTATTTCAATTAGGTCCCACTGAATTGATATTAAAATCTGTGTACTGCGATGACTGTTCCAGGGAGTGTTAATAGAGTAAAACAGGTTTCAATGACATCATTAGCTTGATGTCTGTCACTAGAAGAGTAGCTTCCCTGCAGCAAAAACAGGGAGCAGCAGCAGCTGGCAGCTGCACAAATGCACATGAACTCCTAGTGTTTCTTCCCTCCTGGCCTCCTTGGGCCTTCCTGACAGCCTCATGGATACTTAGAACCACCAAAGCTCTCCAGAAGGCACAGATCTTTGTCTGCAGGTCCTGCTGTCCTAGCATCCTATCCAGTAGTCTCTTGCTGGGTTGGGAGCTGAGGCTAGTAGGCAAGGTTGGGCCCTACCTACTGGGTATTCATGGTTAGGGGCAGCAGGCTATTCTGCCAGACTTATTTATAAACAGTTTTAGACATTTGTTAATACACAGTACTTTAAAAGTAAAACACGAAGTTTTCTTCTTCCATCTCCAGTTTTACAGTTCAGTTTCATGGTATTATGCCAGTGGGTTTCTGACTTTGAGACAATCTTTTTCTGCTTCACTATCCAGGGACTATTCACAGGCTGCTCTAACATGGTAACTGTCACTGTATGGGAGAGACATTAATCAAGGTAGCATTTGATCTGGGCCCTTCCCTGACTCCCTTAGCTGTCAGCAGGCAAAAAGATCCTAAAAGGCATATTCCCTTTTCCTGTGGAGTGGCACATAGAAGGCATAGGGCCCAGATGTGGCTCTGCCAGTATCATCTCTAAAGGGAGGGCAGAAGGGCTGCCATGGTGGTGTGACAGGATAGGGACAGTAGTCACCCATACCACTTGGCTTCCCCACTGAGAAAAGAGCCTTTAGAGAATGAATTTTTCTCTGCCTTTCCTCTGAACAAGGCCAAGCCACAGAGAAACAGTTGTTTGTTTCTCCAACCAGAAGAGAGTAGGTGCAGTGCTTTGCTAGGCATAGGCCATTCATTAATTCATGGCCCATTCATCTGCTCACTTACTTGGTATTTATCAAATTTTCATAGTGTGGTAGGCCTGTGTAATTAAAAAATGTACAAGATAGGGACGCCTGGGTGGCTCAGTTAGTTAAGCGGCTGCCTTCGGCTCAGGTCATGATCCCAGCGTCCTGGGATCGAGTCCCACATCGGGCTCCTTGCTTGGCAGGGAGCCTGCTCCTCCCTCTGCCTCTGCCTGCCTCTCTGTCTGCCTGTGCTCGCTCTCTCTCTCTCTCTCTAACTAATAAATAAATAAAATCTTAAAAAAAATGTACAAGATAGTCCTTTCCTCCAAGAAACTCACAGCTAGTGGAGAAGAGATGTGAAAAACATTTGTAATACAATGAAAGTAATAATGCAGTGTGATAAAAGCTATGATAGAAATATCTTCCAGGTCCTCACCGAAGCATAAAAGAGGAAATAACTCTGGCTTCTCAGTAACTTCCTTGGGGTCTAGAAGATGAAAAATTGAACTTTTAATTTATATTCAGCTCTGTTGGAGTCCTTGAAGATTAATATCTACTTGTCTCTCTTGTTATATTTAAAGACAGAAAGTTAACTTGAGGGAGCAGAAGATTCATCAACAATCTGCTATGCCAATGTCAGCACAATCATGGTAGCTCTACTGGTTGCTCACCGTGTGCCAAGAACTGCTAAGCCCATTATATACATCATCTCATTTAATCCTCACTGAAATCCTATGAGGTAAGTATTATCATCTATATTTTGAATATGATAAGATTGAGGCTTGGAAAAAGAAAAGTAACTTTGATTTATGACTTTGTTTTTGTTTCCCTCCCCTACAAATTACATGGTAAAACCCAGTACATGTAGCTTCTTAGATATCACTGCTACTGCCCCTCCCAACTTCGTTTTCTTTTTTTTTTTTTTAAGATTCTATTTATTTAGTTGAGAGAGAGAGAGCATGATGGGGAGTGGGGACGGGAATGGGGGTGGTGAAGAGAGAGAGGGAGAAGTAGGCTCCCTGGTGAGCAGGGAAACCAAGGTAAGGCTCAATCCCAGGACTCTGGGATCATGACCTAAGCCAAAGACAGATGCTAAACCAACTGAGCCATCCTGGCAACACCCAACTTTGTTTTTAAATAGTGAAATAAAAACTTGAAGTGCCCTGTTGTGAAATTTGGGACCTCATGCTATACAGATTTTGGCATCACAATCTTTAAAGGTGGAAGGGAGTCTAAGGAAGTCACATCTTATAGGAGGAACTGATTCCCAGAGGAGTTAAACATGTTAGCCAGCATTATTCAGTGCTCTGGGTTCTTCAGTGAGACAGAAGGCTTCTGTCTTTTATACCAGTATTCTTGTCCCAGGGCTACAGGACCCAAGGGCTCAAGGATGTGCAAGACTGTAGGATTTAGAACAATCATCTTTACTGAATGAGGTTAAACATTTCAGCCAGAGGGCGCCTGGAGGGCTCAATAGGTTAAGCATCTACCTTTGGCTCAGGTCATGATCTGAGGGTTCTGGAATCGAGTCCTGTATCAGGCTCTTTGCTCAATGGGGAGCCTGCCTCTCTCTCTCCATCTACCCCTTCCCCCTCTCTTGTTCTCTCAAATAAATCTTAAAAAAAAAATTCAGCTAACAACAAAAATATTCAAGATGAAACAAAAATTTTTTTTAACTTAAGAACATAGTTCCTAGCTGATCATCAGAATTTAATAGCTATTTATTTGATAAGGAGTTTTATCCAACAAATGCCATGTACTGTCAAGGTGAGCAAGACACAGCACTACCCAGCAGTTGTCCATACTTTTGTGAAGGGGCAGACATGCAATCAAACAAAATAATTATGTATAGGTATGCACAAAGATCTAAGGTGCTATAGAAATGTGTAAAGCACTAATTCTCAACTGGGAGGAAGTCCCACCCCCATATACCTAGCAGACATTTGGCAGTATCTGGAGACAGTTTGACTATGATAACTAGGAAGGTGTTCCTGGCATCTGGTGAGCAGAGGCCAGAGATGTGGGTAAACATCCTCAAATTCACAGGACAGCACCCCCACCCCAAAAAAACTTAGCCAGCTCAAAATGTCAGCAGGGCTGAAGGTGACAAACTCTAGTACAGAGTACTACAGAGTATACAGTACGAAATATTTTCCACAACGGATAGGAGAGGGGAGTAAAATTTGGTGAGGCTGGTTATGGAAAAGTTTACTAAAGAGATAATGATTGGCGTTGGGAGAGAGAGGACCCCAACAGAAGGGACAACATGTGCAAAGCTACAGAACCTGGCATACCTGGACAATCCCAAATGCCAGAGGAATATTTGTGGGCATTAGGACTGGACAGTGAGACATTGAGTAGGAGACAGACATTCAATAAAATCTATTGAGCTAGAGGAATTACTGTAAGAAAATCTGTTGATGACTCAGAAACCCAGTCTAGGTACAAATCTCTGTGAACTAAAATGACTCAAGAAAGAAATAAGGCTTTTCTCATCTTGCTTCCTTAAGGGCCTAGCATTTTCCAGGCATTTATTACTTTCTCAGAAATAGAGTCGGGGTTATTTGAATGGAATGTGGGCTCTGAGAGGTGGAATCGCTCTCCATTAAAGCCACTTAGATGGTGTCTTATTGCTGGGATCACAAGTGAAGATGAGGTGGTTATTTCTCGTGCATTAGGCTTACAGGCAGATGATGCTTATTTCTTCTTTTGTAGAGAATCCCAACTCAGAATTGGTGATATGTCAATCTCAAGATTAGACTGTCGCCTTGAATCTAAACGAGTTGCCTTCCCCCTCCCCCACAAAAAAGTGTGGGTGGGTAGGCCATTCCAATCAGGGTTTCTCTTTCTCTTAAGCTAATGATGATCAAAGCAACTGACAAACTGCCACGGAATTTGCCAGACCTCACTCTGGCCTTGCTGTATCTCCTCAGCTCATGAATTTTCTTTCTTCTGTCATGCTCTGAGCCCATTCTTAGCAAACTACCAGGTCCCTGACTCCTGGTCTGCAGCTACTCTGGGCATGTTGTGCTCTGATCCAAGTACCTGCATCTGCCTTCTGGTGGCCTAATGACAGAGCTTAATGGAGGTGAGTGATCCTTCTCTAACTCAGCTCATTTTCTAGGCATAGTGTAGAAAACTGGATCACAGGAGGAGGTATGGATTTTAGATCATGAAAAGAAATTTAGTGAAATATTTAATTTGTGACAGATTATGTGACAGATAGTTGTTATCCTCTCTTCGGTATTGGAATAACTGAGAATTTATTTATTTTTAAGATTTATTTATTTATTTATTTTAGAGGGTGGGGATAGGAAGGGACAGTGGGAGAGGGAGCTAGAACCTCAGGCAGACTCCCCACTGAGTGCACAGCCAGACCTGGGGCTCAATCCCACCACCCTGAGATCACTATCTGAGTGGAAATCAAGAGCTGGCTGCTTAATTGACTGAGTCACCTGGTGTCCCTGGAATAATTGAGAACTTTTCTAAGAAAGAGATTGGTAGGTAAGTAGTGATGCCCAAATAAAACTAAATGCTGTAAAAAATTTATTAACTAATCACTTTAATTATTTTTTAATATTCTAAAGATAGTCTTATTTTACAATATACATGGATCTGTTTCATCTTTTTCTTTTTAAATTTTAATTCTGTTACAGTTAGGATATGGTGTTATATTAGTTTCAGGTATATAATGCAGTGATTCAACAATTCTATATATTACTCAGTGCTTACCAAGGTAAGTGTACTCTTAATTCCCCATCACCTATTTCACCCATCCTAATCACTTTATTTTTTTTTTAAGATTTTATTTATTTGACAGAGAGAGATCACAAGTAGATGGAGAGGCAGGCAGAGAGAAAGGAGGAAGCAGGCTCCCTGCTGAGCAGAGAGCCCGATGCGGGGCTCCATCCCAGGACCCTGGGATCATGACCTGAGCTGAAGGCAGAGGCTTTAACCCACTGAGCCACCCAGGCGCCCCCAGTTTATTTTTGATTGAAAAAATTTATTATGTATAACTTGGTTTGCCAGTTATGCTATCACATTTGGTATTTTATATGTACAATAGAACTGATATTCACAGGAATTAAACATTTTTCTTGTCTTCCAGCTACTTATTTTTATCTTTAGCTGCATCTTACAAAATTGACTGAAGAACTAATCATTTTGTTTTCACTACAGTGAAGTCTGGGGTTATTTATGCCTGTTAGAATTCTGAAAAGTTAATGCTAATGGAATTAGCATTAGCTAAGATATAATTTTAAAAAAATGAAATTCCAGTATAATTAATATAGAAAGTTTTATTAGTTTCAGGTGTACAATATAGTGACATGACAATTCTGTATACTACCCAGTGATTATCACAATAAGTGTGCTCTCAATCCCCTTTGCCTATTGCATCCATCTCCCCACCACCTTTGCAGTAACCACCAATCTATTCTCTATAATTAAGAGTCTGTGTTTGGTTTGTCTCTTTTTTTCTTCGTTCATTTGTTTTTTCAATTCTACATATGAGTGAAATCATATGGTATTTTTCTTTCTCTGACTGGATAATTTTGCCTAGCATTATACCCTCTAGAGCCATCCATGTTGATGCAAATGGTAAGATTTCATTCTTTTTTATGGCTAAGTAATATTCCACTATGTATATATACCATCTCTTCTTTATCCATTCATCTATTGATGGAGGCTTGGGCTGCTTCCATAATTTGGCTATTGTAAATAATGCTGCAATAAACACATTCCTGTATCCCTTCAAATTAGTGTTTTTGAATTATTTGGGTAAGTACCCAGTAGTGGAATTACTGGCTCATATGATAGTTCTATGTTTAATTTTTTGAGGAACCTCCATAAAATTTTTTCCACAGTGGCTGTGCCAGTTTGCATCCCTACCAATAGTGTATGAGGGCTCCTTTTGCTCCACATCCTCGACAACACTTGTTTCTTGCTTTTTTACTTTAGCCATTCTGACAGGTGTAAGGTGGTATCACATTGTGCTTTTGGTTTGCATTTCCCTGATAATTAATGATGTTGAACATATTTTCATGTGTCTGTTGGCCATCTGTATATCTTCTTTGGAGAAATGTCTGTTCATGTCTTCTGCCCATTTTTAATTGGGTTATTTGTTTTTGTTATACAACTATAGGAGTTGTGTAAGTTCTTTTTATATTTTGGATATTAACCCTTTATTGGATATGTCATTTGCAAATATCTTCTCCCACTCAGTAGGTTGTGTTTTAGTTTTGTTGAGGGGTTAAATATTTTTTTAAGATTTTATTTTTATTTATTTGACAGAGATCACAAGCAGGCAGAGAGAGAGAGAGAGAGAGAGAGGAAGGGAAGCAGGCTCCCTGCCGAGCAGAGAGCCTGATGTGGGGCTTGATCCCCGGATCCTGGGATCATGACCTGAGCCGAAGGCAGAGGCTTTTAACCCACTGAGCCACCCAGGTGCCCTGAGGGGTTAAATATTTTTAATTGAGTTCCTTTAAAATGTCTTCAGAGCTAAAATAAAAGAAGTTATATTTGTCTAAACTAAGTGTTTTCTTGATAGACAGACAAAAGAAAATGTATATTTATAAAAAGAAAGCTGAAAAATACTAAAATTCATGAACAAGGAATTTTGACACAACTCCTTATGTTCTAGTTTATCATCATTTCCATCAGTTCCCATTTCTTATAAAGTTTAATTAAACGTATATTAATCATTAAGATAAGGTTTTAATTTCCTCAGTTTTGGAACCTTTAGATTTGCTCTTACTCTTCCCTGTCCTTAGTTGATGAAACAGAGTTATTTATATTTTGTTTATAACTTCTAGAGGGAAAAATGGACACTATTGTCTATTTCTACTATACTCTTATTACTATTACCTATTCTTACTGCACTCTTTTTAAGGTGAAGTTAGTAAAAATAGACATTTTCCATAATAATAAAAAAATGTGTAATAGTAAGTTTTCCGCTATTTGAAATGTTTACGCAGCAGCTAAGAAGGAGTGAATTAAATGACTTCTGATCTCTTTTAACTCTGAGAAACTCAGACTAAGTGAAAAAGTTTATAATCTTTCTTTCTTATAAGAGTGAACCTGACAAGGGTGCCTGGGTGGCTCAGTGGGTTAAACCTCTGCCTTCGGCTCAGGTCATGATCTCAGGGTCCTGGGATCGAGCCCCACATCAGGTTCTCTGCTTAGCGGGGAGCCTTCTTTCCATGCTCTCTCTGCCTGCTGCTCTGCCTACTTGTGATCTTTCTCTCTATCAAATAAATAAATAAAATCTTTTTTTAAAAAAAGTGAAAGTGACAGGCCACATGAAGCGTGACTATATCTTGCTCTTGTGTTTGAGCCAGATGTACCACATAATTTGTCTTCTATAGATGAATTGTATTTCTCTGCTCTTAAGGTTAATTCTTCAGAAACCTGCCCACCAGAGTTTTAAAGAATTACTTTGAAGAAATAAAAGCTTTTTGAAAAGTAACAAATGACCTTTAAATATTTTACTAACCATGATTTCAAAAGTTCACAATCCAAAACTTCCCAGGGGAGAAAAAACTGGGAAAAATTAAGCATTTTTCTGCAAGTTTCCAATGACTTCATTGTGTTACTCCTTCCTTGCCTTTTCTCTGCTTTATGAGAATATACAAGGTGAGTGAAAGGAGGTGGATGTGTTTTCTTATAAAATGATTGCTGCCAGCCAGTTACTTTCTAAGGATGATTCCTATCCTGGACTTTAATTTCTCTCCTTCTAACTTCAGGTTAGACTTTCCCTAACGAGCTGGAGCTGGCAGTGGGTATGATTTCCTAAGATTTCCAGATAGAGTAATTTCAGAATCACCTTTGTTTTCCAGTTTTCAGGATTTCCTATTTTTCCCTCTAGAGTTGTGGGAAATTGTTCCAGCAGTTTTGCTGGAGTTTGATCCATTCATTATTTTTAAAATATTTTTTATTTTATTATTATTTATATATTATTAAATTTTTATTTATAAACATGCACATAAATATATTCATATATAATTTATATTTTATAATATAAATAATAAATATTAAAAATAAATAAAAACAAAACCCAATATGATAAATTATTTTTAAAATTATGATTGTATATTTTACATATATAATATATAATAAATACATTAATATTATCATATATAAAATATAAAAATAACATATAATAAATATATTATATATAATATAAATAAAATTAAATAATAAAATAAAATATATTTATGATTTATTATTATTTATTTTACTTTATTATTTTTAAAATATTTTTTAAAATATTTTATTTATTTATTTGACAGACAGAGATTACAAGTAAGCAAGAGAGGCACGCACGGAGAGAGAGAAGGAAGCAGGCTCTCCGCGGAGCAGAAAGCCCGATGCGGGGCTCAATCCCAGGATCCTGGGATCATGACCTGAGCCGAAAGCAGAAGCTTTAACCCACTGAGCCACCCAGGCGCCCCTATTTTTCAAATATTTTTAAAAGATTTTATTTATTTAGAGAGAAAGGAGAGAGAGCAGGAGAAGGAGGAGGGACAGAGGGGGAGGAAGAAGAAGCAGCAGATTCCTTGCTGAGCAGGGATCCTGATGTGGGGCTCAATCCAAGGACCCTGGGATCATGACCTTAGCTGAAGGCAGACGTTTAGTCTACTGAGCCACCCAGGTGTCCCACAGGTTTGATCCATTTAATAAATTCAATTACACAAAACACTGATTGGTCCTCTGCTGACTCAATGATTAGGAAAATGCACTTTGCGGTCAGACAATCAGTTCAAATCCAGGCTCTACCACTTAATTACTGTGTGACCCTGGCAAGTTATTCAATCTAAGCTTCAATTTCCTTCAAAACAGCAGAATAATACCTATCTTAAAAGGCTGTTATGAGGATTAAATGAAATAATGTGTAAAAATCATTTTGCATAGTAAATGGTCAGTAAATATTAGTTAATATGATTAAACTAATAACTTGTTTTATAGAAGAGGTTATATTCTTTTTTTTAAGATTTTATTTATTTATTTGACAGACAGAGATCACAAGTGGGCAGAGAGGCAGGCAGAGAGAAAGGAGGAAGCAGGCTCCCTGTTGAGCAGAGAGCCCGATGAGGGGCTCGATCCCAGGACCCTGAGATCATGACCTGAGCTGAAGGCAGAGGCTTTAACCCACTGAGCCACCCAGGTGCCCCGAAGAGGCTATATTCTTAAAAGAGTAATTGGCAAAACCTCAATTGGCAACATGAATTAACAATCAAATTACAAAAAATCATATAATGTCAATAATAACATTAAATATATGGGGCACCTGGGTGGCTCAGTGGGTTAAGCCTCTGCCTTCAGCTCAGGTCATGATCTCAGGGTCCTGGGATCAAGCCCCACATCAGGCTCTCTGCTCGGCAGGGAGCCTGCTTCCCTTCCTCTCTCTGCCTGCCTCTTTGCCTACTTGTGATCTCTGTCTGTCAAATAAATAAATAAAATCTTAAAAAAATATAAAATAAAAATAAATATATGTCTTCACATATGTGTATGAGTCAGTGGTTTTTCACAGTCACAAAGTTGTACAACCAACACTACTATCTAATTCTAGAGCATTTTTCATCACCACAAAAAGAAATTCCAAACCTATTAGCAGTCATATCTCATTTCTCCCTTGACCCAGCCCTGGAAACCACTCATATACTTTAAATGTATTTTAAAAACATATTGAATAAAATTCCTAAATGGTATCCATTTCCAAAAGCTACTGCATTCACTAGGACTAACAACGTGCTCTGGTAGGCAACCTTTCTCAAATCATTAATTGGCCAGGTTCTCCCACAACTTTTATCTTATTCAGAATGCATCTAATTTTAAAGTTTTCTAGACAAACTGATTGGCTTAAAATTCAATACGTTTTGTATTTGCATATTCCCTGAAGGGCATATGTTTCTGAGTTTGATCTTCTAAGCACATACTGAGAGGGTGAATAATTAGATTTTTTTCTTTTTCCATAGAATTGCCCACTCAGCCTAGTGCAAAAAAATGGAAGAATCTTAAAAAAATTTGGGGGGGTTATCTTTTGGTTAATGGAACTTAAATGAGTCATTAGCATATGAAAGGATGGTAAGTTAAAAGTTTTCACTGTACAATAGAACCATGGGAGATAAGACTAGAAATAGGAGGGACACCTGGGTGGCTCAGTTGGTTAAGCGGCTGCCTTCGGCTCAGGTCATGATCCCAGCGTCCTGGGATCAAGTCCCTAATTGGGCTCCTTGCTCGGCAGGGAGCCTGCTTCTCCCTCTGCCTCTGCCTGCCATTCTGTCTGCCTGTGCTCATTCTCTCTGACAAATAAATAAATAAAATCTTAAAAAAAAAATAAGACTAGAAATAGGAGTTTGTAACATGTAGAGAATTCTGAAATCTAGGGACTTTTTAGTAATAATAATTAAAAAAAACACACAACTTATTTGGTAGGCAATGGAAAGCAAAAGGAGATTTTTGAGGCAGAGAAGGGTTAGCAATAATTATTTCTACTATTATTAACTAGACTTTGTAACTGACTAGGTGATGGGAAAGAAAGAAGATAACACTCATAGATAACTCATATTTCAAAACTGGAATATAAATAGAAATAGGGAAGTCAAGAGAAGGAACTGACTTAGGGAGAAAGAAAAATTATGTTTCAGGCTTGTTGAGTTTCAAGGACCCAGTTATAAGCTCAGAGATGTGGGCTTAGAGATACAGATTTGGGAGTCACCTCCCTGGTCACCTCTATAGAGGTTGTACACAATGCTGGGAATGAATGGCTCACTTGGGAAGAAGAGTAGAGAGCTAGAAGAGAACTGAAGCTAGACCATGTGATTACTTACACTTAAGAAAGTGAGAAGAGAGGGCGCCTGGGTAGCTCAGTAGGTTAAAGCCTCTGCCTTCAGCTCAGGTCATGAATCTCAGGGTCCTGGGATTGAACCCCGAATCAGCGGGGGGTCTGCTTCCTCCCTCTCTGCCTACTTGTAACCGCTGTCTCTATCAAATAAATAAATAAAATCTTAAAAAAAAAAAAAAAAGAGGGACGCCTGGGTGGTTCAGTTGGTTAATCGGCTGCCTTCGGCTCAGGTCATGATCCCAGCCTCCTGGGATCAAGTCCCACATTGGGCTTCTTGCTCGGCAGGGAGCCTGCTTCCCCCTCTGACTCTGCCTGCCACTCTGTCTGCCTGTGCTCGTTCGCTCTCTCTCCCTCTCTCTCTGACAAATAAATAAATAAAATCTTTAAAAAAAAAAAAGAAATAAAGAAAGCGAGAAGTGGAAGAGAAACTGACGAAGGCATAGGAGTGGTCAGAGACAGGAGAACTAGACTGTATCATATTACAAGAGTCTAATGAGAGAGACTCATAAGTCAAGGAGGAGGAAAATTGAGAGTAAGTCTTTAAATGAATGTTTAGCAAACTCCATGGCAAGATTTCAGAAAACAGTTTTTATACTGTGCTGAGGTGGAGGGTCTATTAACAAGAGTGGAGAGATTCAGACAAGTTATCTTAAGTAAGAGGTAACCACACTTATCATGAGGATAAATATCCATTCTTCCAACTGGTTTGTTCTTCTGTAGCAAAGAATGTGTTAGGCATCAAATCCAAGAAGAGCCATAGGACAGTGCTGTGATTAATGTAACATAGACACTCTCCACATTTGTTTCTCTCTAAAATTCTTGTCTTTACCAATGAACTGACTCCATCTATACCTGCATTTCTTCTGACTTCTATTTAAAATTTAGCTCCTAGATTCTATTTCCTTTAAATTATTCATGCCATGACTTTTCATGTCCCAAATTGTACCTCATAGCTATCTATATAATTTGCTTCAACTGTCAATTTCCTGATTCTATTTCCAAAGTTAAATCCAGGAGAGGTTCTATATTGCCCAGATCATCTTTTTGCATTAGGTCACACCTTGGGTTGTTAATGGGTCAGAAGCCCACCTGTATTTTATTCACCTATACCTGGGAGAGGGTAAAGCCTGCATGATAAATGTAGTCTCCCCCCCACCTTTTTAAAGGTCTATTTATTTATTTTGAGAGAGGGAGCGTGTGTGAGAGAGAGCAAGTATGAGTGCGAGCAAAAGCAGGAGGGGCAGAAGGAGAGAGAATCCAAGGCAGACTCTGTGCTGGGCACAGAGCCCAATGCTGGCCTCCATGTCACTACACTGGGATCACAACCTGAGCCTAAACAAGAGTTAGATGCTTAACCAACTATACCACCCAAGTGCCCCATGAATGTAGTCTTGACCTTTAGCATGGACTGCACAAATGATAGCAACTAGATGATTAACACATCTAGTAGATACTGGGGATGAATCTTGGCTTAAAAAAATCCAGATGTGCAAAGAATAGTGTATAGCCTTTCCTGTAACACTGTTTAATATTGATTTTGAGTCCCCACTCCTGTAAATTGGAGAGAAATCCAACTTGTAATCTTTGAGGAGAGGCATCCACACTGATTATTGCTGAAAATACATTACCAAATCTGGTCAAGATGGTATATAAAGGACATACTGAATTATCTCTATAACCTACTCCCCCCAAAACACACAGAAATGTTGGATAAAGTGTCATAAACAGTTTAAGCTTTGGTTTTCAAGTGGTAGAATAAAAACAGTGGTTTTATTTCTTCTTCTCTCAGAAACTTATCCTTCTTTAACTCAAAACTACAAGAATGAAAACTAGACAAACTCTACTTGCAATATAACTAGAGACATATGTAAGCCTGGATTACAACCCTATGAAGGGCTGCCATATCAATAGAGTGAAAGTCATACAGGAATGTGATAATAGATGCTTAGGGATGCAGATTTTATACAAAGCAAGAGTGACATAGCTCTCCAAAGAAAGTGCCCCAAGACCCGCAAGCACTTGTACAGAACAATGAGAACAGGCAAGCAGGCTAAAGCAGGAGCTTTCATGTACTCAAGATTTGAGACACAGGAAAATGAAGGTGAACAAGGGCAAACAAGCCATATTTGTGGAAAGCAGTCGGTTGGTGAGGAAGAGTGGAGGAGACGGACTACACTGTAAGCAACCCTGCAATGCTGATCATGGGGGAAAGTAAGGGCTATGAGAACTCATATACACATTGTTTCAAAAAGAAAATAGCCTCAGATATGGCCCTTTCTCCACTCTCTTGCAAATTTCTTATAAATAGCTGATTCAGGGAGAACTAAAGATGTCTCTTCATTCAAAGATGTTTAAAGAAACAAGAAATAAATAGCATCTATAAAAAAGAATGGGAGAAAATGTCCAGAGCAAAGCACAGCTTAAAAATGTAATTAGAGGGACGCCTGGGTGGCTCAGTTGGTTGGGCGGCTGCCTTTGGCTCGGGTCATAATCCCAGCGTCCTGGGATCGAGTCCCACGTCGGGCTCCTTGCTCGGCAGGGAGCCTGCTTCTCCCTCTGCCTCTGCCTGCCTCTCTGTCTGCCTGTGCTCTCTCTCTCTCTCTAACAAATAAATAAATAAAATCTTTTTTTAAAAATGTAGTTAGAAAATAAGGAAAGGAGGGGCACCTGGGTGGCTCAGTGGGTTAAAGCCTCTGCCTTCAGCTTGGGTCATGATCACAGGGTCCTGGGATCAAGCCCCGCATTGGGCTCTCTGCTCAGCGGGGAGCCTGCTTCTCCCTCTCTCTCTGCCTGCCTCTCTGCCTACTTGTGACCTCTGTCTGTCAAATAAATAAATAAAATCTTTAAAAAAAAAAGAAAATAAGGAAAGGAAATTAAGAGGAAACGAGGCTAAGAAGCTCTGATGTTTGTCTGATGGGAGTTACAGAAAAAGAGACTGGAGAGCATGGTGGAGAGGTAATATTCAAAGAAAAATGGCTATAGTAGATCCAAGCAGGCAAGATCCAGGTTTGAGGAGATCTGGTATCAGGGATAGTGAACACAAGTAGTGCGTAAGACTAGGGAACCAAGGTCTATGGACACAAGCCAAAGCACTTGGACAGAAAGAGATGAAAATCTAGGTATGGGAAGAGAGCAACAGAAGAAGTCATCAATGAGAATGGAATTTGGTGATGAGTCAAATAATTTTTAGACATGTTCCCCTGTCTAGGATAGATGTGAATATGAACAGAACTAAGTCCATAGATAGAGGCAAATACAAACTTCTACCTGGGAATGGGGGGGGTCAAGAATGAGAAATAAAGCAGCTCTGGATACTCAAATTTTCAAGGGGGAAGTATAGCAGATGGAGAGAACTCTGGTCTTAGAATTCTTTGGATTCCCTTGATTCTATCACTAACTTGAGAATCAGAACAAGTTATAAGTTCTAGTTTCCCTTTCAAGAGCATGAGAGAATCAGTCCTCTGGGATTCTGCCTCAGAATATAACTTCTGTCTATATTTAACTTTTTCATTCTTCAGAGGACATAATATACAAGTTGAGAAATAATACATGTACTTTTAATATTTCTTACCCCCCATAATAATCTTCCTCATATATGATCTTTCAAGTCCCATCTTAGTGATCTTAAATGTTTCTTTTGACCCCTACACCCTATTCAAGTGTCAGGGACCTATCTATTATGCTCCCCTAAAACATTCTTATCTCCATTATACAAATTACCCTCCTGCTTAGAGGAGGTCTCATCTCTGTCCCCATTTTTATGCTCCTGGGTTATAATCTTTCAGCTTTAGCATATATTTAGGAAAGGGTATGAATACACAGAGTTGGCCATGGTATATGCTGGGATCAATGGGTGCTTGCATTTGAAAATCTGGGTGGGAAAGGTCATTTTAGGAATTTTGGTAGAAAACCTTATAGAAAGCAGAGCCCAGAATCCTGAAATCTAAGCAGTCAATAGTTATAACCAGGTCCTCCACACAGTTAAGTCAGACAAGCCCCACTGGGCCACTGAGACTCAGGAATTCAATTCTGGTAATTCAATTTTAACCCCCCAGCAGTATGGGCTTTAGAACAGAGCTGGCATTATTGAATGTGTACTTCATCAGACTCTTAGGCATTGAGATCAAAGCTGCTTCTGATGGTACACATCAAATAGTAGCCATAATACAGCATTATGCAAAGCAGGATACTGTCCAGTATAAAAATTTTGGCTCTGGAGTCAGATATGGCTTCATTTTTTTAAATTGTAAAATTTACATAAAATTAGCCATTTTAAAGTGTTCAATTCAGTGACTGCTATTAGCACATTCACAATATTGTGTACCCATCACCTCTACTTAGTTCCAAAATATCTTATGGCCCTAAAAGAAATCCCATACCTGTTAACCAGCCACTCCCCATTTCTCCCTCCCTCCAGCCTTTGGCAACAACTAATTTGCTTTTTGTTTCTATGTATTCACCTTTTCTGGATATTCGTACAAATGAAATAATATGCGACTTTTGTGCCTGGCTTCTTTCACTTAGCATAATGTTTTTGAGTTCCATCTATGTTGTAGCATGTATCAGTACTTCATTCCTTCCTATGACAGAATAATCTTTCATTTCATGGGTATGCCATATTTTATTTATCCATTTCATTGGCTGAGGAAAATTTAGGTTGTTTCCAACTGAGACAAGTGTGAATAGTGCTGCTATTAATATCTGTGAACAAGTTTTTGTTTGAACACCTGTTTTTAATTTTTTTTGGTATATGCCTAGTTGTGGAATGGTTGGCCATATTTATTAATTCTATCTTTAACATTTTGAGGAACTGCCAAACTGTTTTCCACAGTGGCTGTACCATCTTATATTCTCAACAAAATGTATGAGGGTTCCAATTTCTCCAGGTCCCCACCAATGTTTGTTATTTTCTTTTTTTTTTTTTTAAGATTTTACTTATTTATTTGATAGACAGAGATCACAAGTAGGCAGAGAGGCAGGCAGAGAGAGAGGAAGGGAAGCAGGCTCCCTGCTGAGCAGAAAGCCCAATGCGATGCAGGGATCCCAGGACCCTGGGATCATGACCTGAGCTGAAGGCAGAGGCTTTAACCCACTGAGCCACCCAGGTGCCCCTGTTTGTTATTTTCTATTTAAAAAATTATAGCAATCCTAGTTGGTATGAACCAACCATTGTGGTTTCTATGGGCATTTCTTTAATGATGTTAGCATCTTTTATATACTTGTTGGCCATCTGTCAGTCTTCTTGGGAGAAATATCTAATCAAGTCCTTTGCTCATTTTTAAATTGACTGTCTTTTTGCTGTTGAATTTTTAGAGTTCTTCATATAAAGTATAAAAAAGTTTATACTTCATATAAAGTATAAGCTTTACAAATACTTTTCTCCAGTCTTTGAGTTGCTTTTCATTCTCTTGTAAAAAAAAAAAATCCTAAAATTAGTTTATTTTCTTGTAATATCTTTATCTGGTTTTATTTATTTATATTTTAAAAGATTTTATTTATTTATTTGACAGAGAGAGAGATCACAAGCAGGCAGAGAGGCAGGCAGAGAGAGGAGGAAACAGGCTCCCTGCTGAGCAGAGAACCCGATGCGGGGCTTGATCCCAGGACCTGGGGATCATGACCTGAGCCAAAGGCAGAAGCTTTAACTCACTGAGCCACCCAGGCACCCCTTTATCTGGTTTTAGTATCAGGTAATGCTGGCCTTATGGAATGAGTTAGGAAGTGTTCCCTCCTGTATTATTTTCTGAAAGAGTTTGAGGACTGATTTTAATTCTTAAATGTTTCATAGAATGCACCAGTAAAGTCATCTAGTCCTAGGCTATTCTTTATTGGCAGGTTCTTTTTTTTTTTTTAATGTTGTGTTAGTCACCATACAGTACATCATTAATTTCTGATGTAGTGTTCCATGATTCATTGTTTGTGTATAACACCCAGTGCTCCACACAATACATGCCCTCCTTAATACCCATCACCCAACTAACCCATCCCCTCACCTTCCTCCCCTCTGAAATCCTGTTTGTTTCCTGTAGTCCAGTCTCCCCTGGTTCGTCTCCTCCTCTGACATCCCCCCTTCATTTTTCCCTTCCTTCTCCTAATGTCCTCCATACTATTCCTTATGTTCCACATATAAGTGAAACCATATGATAATTGTCTTTCTCTGCTTGACTTATTTCATTTAGCATAATCCCCTCCAGCTCCATCCATGTTGTTGCAAATGGTGAATATTCATCCTTTCTGATGGCTGAGTAATATTGCATCGTGTACACAGACCACATATTCTTTATCCATTCATCTACTGAAGGGCATCTCAGCTCCTTTCACAGTTTGGCTATTGTGGACATTGCTGCTATGAACACTGGGGTGCAGGTCCCCCTTCTTTTCACTGCATCTGTACCTTTGGGGTAAATACCCAGTAATGCAACTGCTGGGTCATAGCTCTATTTTTAACTTTTGGAGAAACCTCCATACTGTTTTCCAAAGTGGCTGCATCAACTTGCATTCCCACCAAAAGTGTAAGAGGATTCCCCTTTCTCCACATCCTCTTCAACATTTGTTGTTTCTTGTCAATTTTTGCCATTCTAACTGGCGTAAGGTTGTATCTCAGTGTGGGTTTGATGTGAATTTCCATGATGGCTACTGATGTTGAACATTTTTTTATGTGTCTGTTAGCCATTTGTATGTCTTCCTTGGAGAAGCGTCTTTTTATATCTCCTGCCCATTTTCTGACTTGATTATTTGTTTTTTGGGTGCTGAGTTTGAGAAGTTCTTTATAGATCTTGGATACCAGCCCTTTCTCTGTAGTGTCATTTGCAAATATCTTCTCCCATTCTGTGGGTTGCCTCTTTGTTTTACTGACTGTTTCCTTTGCTGTGCAGAAGTTTTTATCTTGATGAAGTCCCAAAAGTTCATTTTCACTTTTGTTTCCCTTGCCTTTGGAGATGTGTCTTGAAAGAAGTTGCTGTGGCCAATATTGAAGAAGTTACTGCCTATGTTCTCCTCTAGGATTTTGATGGATTCCTGTCTCACATTGAGGCCTTTCATCCATTTAGAGTTCATCTTTGTGTATGGTGTAAGAGAATGGTCAAGTTTCATTCTTCTGTATATAGCTGTCAAATTTTCCCAGCACCGTTTATTGAAGATAAATTGAATATTTTTTCCTGCTTTGTTGAAGATCCGTTGACTATAAAGATGAGGGTCCATATCTGGACTCTCTATTCTGTTCCATTGATCTATGTGTCTGTTTTTGTGCCAATATCATGCTGTCTTGGTGATCACAGCTTTGTAATATAGCTTGAAATCAGGTAATGTGATTGCCACCCCCTCCCCAGCTTTGTTTTTCTTTTTCAACATTTCCTTGGCAATTCAGGGTCTTTTCTGGTTCCATACAAATTTTAGGATTGTTTGTTCCAGCACTCTGAAAAATGTTATTGGTATTTTGATCGAGATGGCATTGAAAGTATAGATTGCTCTGGGCAACATAGACATTTTAACAATGTTTTTTCTTCTGATCCACGAGCATGGAATGTTTTTCTAACTTTTTGTGTCTTCTTCAATTTCTTTCATAACTGTTCTGTAGTTTCTATAGTATAGATCCTTTACCTCTTTGGTTAGGTATATTCCAAGGTATCTTGTGATTTTTGGTGCTATTGTAAATGGAATTGATTCCCTAATTTCTCTTTCTACAGTTACATTGTTAGTATATAGGAAAGCAACTGATTTCTTTTTTTTTTAACTTTTTAAAAGATTTTATTTCTTTATTTGAGAGAGAGAGAGTGAGAGAGAGAGTGTGTGTACATGAGAAGAGGGTGGGTCAGAGGGAGAAGCAGACTCCCTGCCAAGCAGGGAGCCTGATGTAAGACTTGATGCCAGGACTCCAGGATCATGATCTGAGCTGAAGGTGGTTGCTTAACAAACTGAGCCACCCAGACGCTCCAAAGCAACTGATTTCTGTGCATTGATTTTGTATCCTGCCACAGTTCTGAATTGCTGTAGGAGTTCTAATAATTTGGGGGTGGAGTCTTTTGGATTTTCCACATAAAGTGTCATCTGTGAAGAGAGAGAGTTTGACTTCTTCTTTGCCAATTTGAATACCTTTTATTTCTTTTTGTTGTCTGATTGTTGTTGCTAGGACTTCTAGTACTATGTTTAATAATAGTAGTGAGAATGGACATCCTTGTTATGTTCCTGATCTTTTTTTTTTTAAGATTTTATTTATTTATTTGACAGACAGAGATCACAAGTAGGCAGAGCAGCAGATAGAGGGCGGGGGGGGGGGAAGGAGGCTCCCCGCTGAGCAGAGAGCCCGATGCAGGGCTCGATCCCAGGACCCTGGGATCATGACCTGAGCTGAAGGCAGAGGCTTTAACCCACTGAGCCACCCAGTCACCCCTATGTTCCTGACCTTAAGGGAAAGGCTCTCAGCTTTTCTCCATTAAGAAGGATATTTGCTGTGGGCTTTTAATAGATGGTTTTTATGAAATTGAGGAATGTTCCCTCTATCCCTATACTCTGAAGAGTTTTAATCAGGAAAGGAAGCTACGTTTTGTCAAATGCTTTTTCTGCATCAATTGAGAAAATCATATGGTTCCTGTCTCTTCTCTTATTAGTGTGCTCTATCAGACTGATTGATTTGCAAATGTTGAAGCACCCTTGTATCCCAGGAATAAATCCCACCTGATCATAACAAATAATTCTTTTAATATATTGTTGGATCCTATTAGCTAGGATCTTGTTGAGAATTTTGGCATCCATATTCATCAGGGATATTGATAATTCTCCTTTGGCACGGGGTCTTTGCCTGGTTTTGGGATCAGGGTAATGCTGGGCTCATAGAATGAGTTTGGAAGTTTCCCTTCTGTTTCTATTTTTTCAGGAGAATAGGTAATATTTCTTCTTTGAATGTTTGGTAGAATTCCCCTGGGAATCCATCAGGCCCTGGACTCTTGTTTTGGGGGAAGTTTTTGATCATGCTTCAATTTCATTACTGGTTATTGGTCTATTCAGATTGTCAATTTCTTCCTGTTTCAGTCTTGGTAGTTTATAGTTTCCAGGAAGGCATCCATTTCTTCCAGGTTGCTTAATTTATTGGCATATAGTTATTTATAATAATTTCCAATAATTGTTTCTATTTCCTTGGTGTTAGTCACAATCTCTCCTCTTTCAGTCATAATTTTATTAACTTGGGTCCTTTCTCTTTTCTTTTGGATAAATGTGGCCAGTGGTTTATCGATCTTATTAATTCTTTCAAAGAACAAGCTTCTAGGTTTGTTGATCTATTCTACTATATTTCTGGTTTCTAGTTCATTGATCTCTGCTCTAATCTTAATTACTTCTCTTCTCCTGCTTGGCTTAGGCATTATGTGTTGTTCTTTCTCCAGTTCTTTAAGGTATAAAGTTAGTTTGTGTATTTGGGATTTTTCTATTTTTTTGAGTGAGGCTTGATGGCTATGTATTTCCCCTTTAGTGCCTTTGCAGTATCCCATAGGTTTTGGACTGGTGTGTTTTCATTCTTACTGGTTTCTATGAATTGTTTAAGTTCTTCTTTGATTTCCTGGTTGACCCAAACATTCTTAAGCAGGATGCTCTTTAGCTCCCAAGTGTTTGAATTTCTTCCATATTTTTTTTTTTGTGATTGAGTTCCAGTTTCAAAGCATTGTGGTCTAAGAATATACATGGCATAATCTCAGCCTTTTGTTATCGGTTGAGACCTGATTTGTGACCCAGTATGTGGTCCATTCTGGAGAAAGTTCCATATGCATTTGAGAAGAATGACTATTCTGTTGTTTTACGGTGGAATTTTCTGCATGTATCTATGAAGTCCATCTGGTCCAGTGTGTTATTCGAAGCCCTTGTTTCTTTATTGATTTTCTGTTTAGACAATTTGTCTATTGTTGAGAGTGGAGGGTTGAGATCTCTTACTATTAACGTATTATTTTCAGTATGTTTCTTTATTTTGATTAAGAGTTGTCTTATGTAGTTGCCTGCTCCCATGTTAGGGGCATAGATATTTATAATTGTTAGATCCTCTTGTTGGATAGACCCTTTAAGAATGATATAGTGTCCTTCTATATCTCTTACTATAGTCTTTAGCTTAAAATCTAATTTGTCTGGTATAAGAACTGCTACCCCAGCTTTCTTTTGAGGTCCATTGGCATGAAAAATTGGTTCTCCATCTCCTCACTTTCAGTATGGATGTATCTTTAGGTTCAAAATGAGACAGCATTTTGAACAGCATCTCTTGTAGACAGCGTATGGATGGGTCATGTCTTTTTATCCAATCTGCAGCCCTATGCCATTTCAAGGGAGCATTTAGGCTGTTCACATTGAGAGTGATTATCGAAAGATATGATTTTATTATCATTATGTTACCTGTGAAGTCCTTGTGTCTATAGATTATCTCTGCAAATTTCTGTTCTTTATCACTCTTGGGTTCTTTCTCTTTTTAAAGAACCCCCCTTAATATTTCTTTTTTTTTTTAAGATTTTATTTATTTGTTAGAGAGAGAGAGAGAGAGAGCACAGGCAGACAGAGGGTCAGGCAGAGGCAGAGGGAGAAGCAGGCTCCCTGCCGAGCAAGGAGCCCGATGTGGGACTCGATCCCAGTATGCTGGGATCATGACCTGAGCCGAAGACAACCGCTTAACCAACTGAGCCACCCAGGCGTCCCGCCCCCTTAATATTTCTTGCAGAGTCTGCTTGGTGGTCACATATTCTTTCAGTTTCTGCCTGTCTTGGAAGTTCCTTGTCTCTCCATCCATTCTGAATGACAGCCTTGCTAGATAAAGTATCTTTGACTGCATGTTCTTCTCTTTTAAGTACCCTGAATGTCTTGCCAGCCCTTTCTGGCTTGCCAGGTCTCTGCAGACAGGTTATGCTGATGCTCCTCCCTCTTTGCATAAGAAATCTCTTTCCCCTTGCTGCTTTCAAGATCGTTTCCTTGGATCTAATATTTGTGAATTGTACTTTATATGTCATGGTGTTGGTCTGTTCTCACTGATCTTGGGAGAGGTCCTCTCTACCTCTTGGACATGAATATTTGTTTCCTTCCCCAGATCAGGGAAGTTCTCAGCTATGATTTGCTCAAATATATCTTCTAATATCTCTATCTCTCCACCCCCTCAGGGATCCTAGTAATTCTGATTTTGAAACATTTCATTGAGTCACTAATCTTCTCAGTTTGACTCTTTGGGCTTTAATCTGTTTTCCCATGCCTCCTGGGTTTCCTTTTTTTCTATCATTTTATCTTCTACCTCACTAATTTGTTCTTCTGCTTTGTTTACCTTGATGGTCAGAATATACAGTTTAGACTACATTTTATTCATAGCATTTTAAAATTCAGCCTGATTACATCTCATTTCTTCCCTAAGAGATTCTATATTGTCATTAATATTTTTTTCAAACCTAGATATCAACTTCATAATTGTTACTCTGAAGTCTATTTCTGGCATCTTGGTTATATCCATATCCATTAGGTCTGTGGCAAAGGCCACAGTCTCTGATTCTTTTCTTTGCTGGGGGTTCTTCCTCTTAGTCATTCTGTTGAGGGGTGGCTGAGGGAATGCAGAGTCTGAAGTATTAACCACAACCCAAGGAAGATGCACCTGTTTTATAGGGACCTTAGGGTTGTCCTCCTCTTGTTCTTCCAGCCTGTCTTCTGGGGGAGGAGCCTGCCATGCTGTTACTCAGGCCAACGTGTTTGGGCAGAGTTGCCTTGCCTTCTGGGGGTAGGGGCTGTGCTCAGTGAAAACCAGCTTTTGGGGGCTTTTGTTCTCTGGTGGTTTTCCCTGACAGCTTTCTGAATCTCTTCTGAGAGTCAGAGCAGAAGTGACTTCATCCAAACCTCTGTCTCAGAACAAAGAGATCACAGTCTGCTCTTCACTGAGCTCTCCAGGCCACACTGTCTCTGTTTCTGTCTATGTTGCTAAAAACCGGCAGTCTCCTGGGTTGTGTGCCCGACAGCAGCACTCCCAAATACTGCTCCCAGGGCCAGGCACGTCTCTGCCCTTTGTGCTTCTAAAACCGCAAGCTGCTAGTTCTCATGCACACACCTGTAGTTCCAGGTTTCTGTCTGGGGTGCTGTCCTAAAGTTCTTTCCCCATGGCTACTTGTCTGAGAGTCTGTGCCCAGTTTCCTGCATGGGAGGTTTTTGCATGTTCTCACCTTCCTGGTGCAAGTTTATGAAGGCTCCCGCTCCTATCTTCCAATATCTGCTTGCAAAATCACAGCTCCCTGCTTCATACCTTGAGACTAACTGCTGGAGATAGTCTGTTTGTAGACTTCTTACAACTCAGGCTGATTTCATGGGTGTTCAGAATGGTTTGGCAGAAATCCATCTTAATTCAAGGGACTGGTTGAAATAGGGTCCCTAACTCCTCTGCCATATTTTCCCCTCCTTATTGGTAGGTTCTTGATTAGTAATCTCTTGTTATAGGTCTATTCATATTTAATATTTTTTCTTGAGTCAGTTTTGGTAGTTTATATGTTTTTAGGAATTTTTCCATTTCATCTAGGTTACCCAGTTTGTTGGCATACAATTGTTTACAGTGTTCTCTTATAATACTTTTTTTAGTTCTAAGGCTTTAAATAATATCTCTGCTTTCATTTCAGATTTTAATAATTTCAGTCTTCTCTCTTTCCTTTTTAAAAAGATTAGCTTTTTTTTTTTTTAAGATTTTATTCATTTATCCAACAGACAGAGATCACAAGCAGGCAGAGAGGCAGAGAGAGAGGAGGAAGCAGGCCGTCCGCAGAGCAGAGAGCCCGATGAGGGGCTCAATCCCACAACCCTGGGATCATGACCCGAGCCAAAGGCAGCGGCTTAATCCACTGAGCCACCCAGGCCCCCCTAAAAAGATTAGCTTATTAAAGGTTTGTCAATTTTGTGGATGTTTTCAGAGAATCAACTTTTGGTTTCATTAATTTTTCTCTATTGTTTCTCTAGTCTCTGTTTCATTTATTTCCACACTAATCTTTTTGTCCTTCTTTCTGCTAGCTTTGGATTTAGCTTGTTTTTTTGTTTGCTTGGTTGGTTGGTTTGGGTTTTTGTTGGTGGTGGTGTTTTGTTTGTTTGTTTGTTTGTTTTTAACATAGAAAGTTAGGTCATTGATTTGTGGTCATTGTTTTTTAAAGGTAGGTGTTTATCACTATTAAATTTAGCCATGAGTACTGCTTTCATACTCCTTCTGGTACTAGCAACTTGCACCAAGAGTACAGCTGCCATCTTCATGGCTGTCAACAATTTAGGGAGTGAAGAGTGGTATGTGAATGATTCAAAATGCAACAGGTACACTCTTACTACCATGTGGCAGCTTCTTCCTTAAGTTTTCCCTTGGTTATAAGTTTTTGACTAGATCCCAATGTTCTGCAAAAGTTCATTCTGACAATTTTGCAAGTTTAATAGTTGTTTTTGTGGAGTTCTCCCTGAAGTTCCCAGCCAGGCAACCCTGCCATTAACCATTTTTCCTGGAAAACCTACCACTATAAAATACCCAGAAATGCCAGTTAAGATGTAACAGACATCCTTTGAAATCAATACTTTGAAATGGAGTGTACAAAAAAGTAAAGAGAAATTCCAAAGTAAAAAAAAAGAATATAGAACTGAAAAGCATTGAGGTAGGTTAGAGTTACTGAGACTGAGGAAACCTCAGATTTAACAATCCTTAGACCTGCACCAAGTAAGGAACTAGACCTGAGACTTTTGAATATAGCTGGGACATTTGAAAAGCTACAACCTTGGTGAAGGAGTGGCAATGAGAGATAATAAAGAATCCTAACTATCTTAATCTGGGGTATTTACATAAAGTTCAAAACAGAAGAAAAAACTAAACACTGTATTAGCTAGGGATACAATCATAGATGAAGAAATAATAAAGAAAAGTATAGTAATGTTTAAGTCAAAAAAGCAGATATTGGCTAGCTATGAGAAAAAAGACATATGCAATTGGAAAAGAACACACAGGGGTCATCAAAGGTATTGGCAATTAGTGTTTTACTTTTTAACCTGGGTGGTAATTGCAAAATGTTGCTTTGTTATTATTATTTAAAATATATAAATGTGGGGCACCTGGGTGGCTCAGTGGGTTAAAGCCTCTGCCTTCGGCTCCGGTCATGATCCCAGGGTCCTGGGATCGAACCCTGCATCGAATCAGGCTTTCTGCTCGGCAGGGAGCCTGCTCCCCCCCCACACCACTGTCTGCCTCTCTGCCTACTTGTGATCTCTGTCTGTCAAATAAATAAATAAAATCTTAAAAAATAAGTAAATAAAATAAAATATGTAAATGCTGTATATACTCTTATGTATGTATATCTCACAATAGCAAGATAATAAGAATATAGTTTTATACAAATACACTTATAAACTTAAAGTAAATTCTCAGAAAAATATAAATTACAATAACTTTGTCAGAAAAATATGGAAAATCTAAATGATCCCATAAGTATTGAAGAAGTAAAACAGTACTTCCAGATAATGCAAAAACAAACAAACAACAACAACAACAAAGAACAAAGCATCAGTCCCAAAGGTTATGCTGGTGAATTTGGCCAAATATTCAAGGAACAGATAATTCTATTATTTTTACACAAACTCAGAGAAGAGAAAAAGAAGGCACACTCCCTTCAGTTAGTATAACTTAGATAAGATACGAAAACCAGACAAGGATGGTTTAAGAAAAGAAAATTAAAAGCAATCTCAGCCATGAACATAGAGGTTGAATCCTAAATAAAATACTACAAAACCAAATCTAAGAATGCATAAAAAATATATTATGATCAACATAGGTTAGTTCCAGGAAAGAAAAGTTGGTTTAACATTAAATAACCTGGGAAAACCCTTGCATATATATACCAGGAAACATGAGAAAGAATTTCATAGTAGTATTGGTTGTATGGCAAAACACCAAAACAGTCCAATTGTCTATCAACAGTAAAATGAGTAAATAAAATTTTCATCAATAGAATATCATATGGAAGTGAAAATGAACGACTTTCAGTTATGTGTATTAACACAGATACATCTTAAATTACATTGAACAAAGAAAACAAAACAAGTCCATATATATACATATATGTGTGTGTGTATATATATATGTATATATATATATGAATTGGAATGTTCTCAGCAATACTATTTATAATGGCCTGAAACTGGTAAGTACCCAAAAGTCTTTCAACAGTAGAATGGAGAAATAAATTATAGCATATTTACACAATGGATGAATGGACTATAATTACACAGAATTATATGTAAAAATCTCACAAATGTAAGGTTGATAAAAGAAGTTAGCAACAGGGCGCCTGGGTGACTCAGTCATTAATTGTCTGCCTTTGGCTCGGGTCATGATCCCAGGGTCCTGAGATCAGGCCCCACATCGGCCTCCCTGCTCAACAGAGGGCCTGCTTCTCCCTCTCCCGCTTCCTCTCCTTGTGTTCCCTCTCTCACTGTTTCTCTCTATGTGTCAAGTAAATAAATAAAATCTTTAAAAAAAAAGAAGTCAGCAACAGAAGAATAAATAGTGCATGCATTTATATAAAATTCAAAAACAGGCAAAACTAGTATACAGTATTAGAAGTCAAGAGAGGGGTTAACCTTGATGAGGGATAATGACTTGAAGTAGGCATATGGGAGACTTCTGGAATGCTATTAGTTTTGTTTCCTGATCAGGTTGATGACTACACACAGATGTGTTCATTTTGTGAAGAGCATTTAATTGTATGCATGATTCTGCATTTTTCTACATGTATGTTATTTCTGTAATGTGTTCTTTTTAAAATTTTTTTAAAGAGTTTATTTATTTATTTGACAGAGAGAGAGAGAGAGATCATAAGTAGGCAGAGAGGCAGGCAGAGAGCCCAATGCGGGGCTCAATCCCAGGACCCTGAGATCATGACCTGAGCCGAAGGCAGAGGCTTTAACCCACTGAGCCACCCAGGTGCCCCTCTGTAATATGTTCTTAAAAAAGGAGGAAAAGACTAGATGATATTATGGTTGGTGATATTATATCACTGAGGAATCTGATCTTCCAATTCTTTGTATATGACTTCTAGAAAACAAAACAAAACAAAACAAAAAGGTAATAACTAGTAAAACAGAAGTTGAAAGTAAAACTTTTAACCAATACATAGGGAAAGTGGGTGGAAAGAAGAATGTACAATAAAAAACATTCTTAGTTTGAATACTCTTTCTTTTGCCTTAGTTCTCTGTTAAAATTTAAATAGTGTTGGGGGCACCTGGGTGGCTCAGTGGGTTAAGCCGCTGCCTTCGGCTCAGGTCATGATCTCAAGGTCCTGGGATCGAGTCCCACATTGGGCTCTCTGCTCAGCGAGGAGCCTGCTTCCCCCTCACTCACTCTCTCTCTGCCTACTTGTGATCTCTCTGTCAAATAAATAAATAAAATCTTTAAAAAAAAAAATTTAAATAGTGTTGGGAGTAGAAATAACATTAGAAAATGATGAATTTATCAGATCAATTTCAAAGAGTAGACTCAGGCTTTTACTCTGGCTGTACCTATTCTCAGTTCCTTTAAGAATGGAGCCCACTCTCCTGGAGTGCTGAAATGGGCAGCAGGAAAGTGAAACTCATTTTAGTTGTTCTTTTCCAAAGGTACCTTCCAGACCCTCCTCCAACATTGACCCAGGCAACTGCGGGGAAGTGCATGATCTGATCACCCAGATACCCTCTAAAGTGCAGATACAAGATATTACTAAGGAGCTACACTGCCCACTGTGCAATGATTGGTTCCGTGATCCATTGATGCTAAGCTGTGGCCACAACTTCTGCCAGGCCTGTATCCAAAACTTTTGGAAGCAGCAAGCAAAGGAAACATTCTGTCCTGAGTGTAAGATGCTATGTCAATATAGCAACTGTACATTCAACCTTGTACTTGAGAAGCTGGTAGAGAAGATTAAGAAGCTACCCTTACTCAAGGGCCATCCACAGTGCCCAGAGCATGGAGAGAACCTGAAACTATTCAGTAAGCCAGATGGGAAACTGATCTGCTTCCAATGCAAAGATGCTCGGTTGTCTGTGGGGCAGTCTAAAGATTTCCTGCAGATCTCTGATGCTGTCCATTTCTTCATGGTGGGTGAGCCCTGGGCCTTGAAAAATGCCTTAGGAAAACTGGGAAAAATCTTTTGTAGGGTTTCTTCTCTCTGCCAACCTTTATTCAGATGATTATTAGTAAGCTTAGAAAATACAACATATCTTGCAAAGTCCTTTCTCTACAGTTGTTGATTATAGGAAAGGAGCAGTGGAGTAGCTCTGGCCTACTCACTCAGTCAATCAAATATTTACTTATACACTACCATGAGAGAACTCTACTAGACACCATGTAGAGTATGGATGTACAAGATATTGCTCTTATTATAAAAGTCTTGAAATTTAGTCAAGTTTAAAATGAATAAAACAACAGAAGCAAGATAGTCTACTATTGAGAGCTAAATTTTGTCACATTTGTAATTCATAAATATTTAGAATTTCAAAGAAGATTAGAGAAAACTGAAATAGGGGATGTATGGTGAGTGAAAGCTTGAATTGGGAAATAATTTACACTTGAATGGGCAAAAGGAAGAAATGAGTATTCTAAATGATAACAATGTAAGTAAAAGTAAAGTTAGTAAGAACAGTATTACTAGAATAGAAAATGTAGAGTTATCTTCTTCAAACCCCTGTAGTAACCTAATAAGAGCATAAAACTAAGTTTTTCTGTGAGTTGTTATTTTCTTTACAATTCTTTAAAGAAACAGGAATTATGATTCAGGGGAAAGGAAACACTTGCAGCAATAACTCCCTTTTTTTCCCTGACACCCATCATCTCCCAAGTTAATGTGGATTAATTCTATGTGGTATCTCCAGAAGGAGCTCACCACCCATCAAGGTCAACTGGAGGCAACCCTGAAGGAACTTCAGTCCCTGAAGAATACACAGAAAGATGCTATTGCTGCTTACAAGGTGAGAAGCAGGGTAGAGGGGTTATGAGATAGAACTGAACACCTTGTTGGTAACTTCAGCTATATGAGTAGAAAGGTGCCTATACGTATATTATCAATACACTAAATGGCACTTGGGCTGTAGAATTAGAAAGTGGACACTGTATGAAATAAGTTCTCAATGGTTGATCAACACAGAGAATAGACTGACTTTTCCTGTTACATGCTGATCCTTCTGATGGCTCAATCACTAGGTGATTGTTCTGAGGTCATGATCTGTCTCATCTTCCCTTTTATATATGGCAAAATAAGGGATTTATCAGAAAAATCCATTAAAGATTTTTATGTCCAAAGAAATATCTTTCTTTTCTTTGGGTTTATAACCAGACTACCTCTGACTGCAGGTCTCTTGGATTGCTATTTTTTACCATCTAATTTGATCTTTCCTAGCTTCCCTCAAACTAAATAAACTACTGCCTAGAGCTTCACAGGAGCTCTAGGAGAACATTAATAGTTAGAAACTTGGCAAAGCAGGTCCTAGGTTATGGAGCTAAATTGGGGTTCTATTTCTTCATTAATTATCCTATGGAAGAGAATCTTCTCTGGCTTTTGGCATATGGAAGAAGAAATATGTACAATGAGGGACGCCTGGGTGGCTCAGTTGGTTAAGCAGCTGCCTTCGGCTCAGGTCATGATCCCAGTGTCCTGGGATGGAGTCCCACATCGGGCTCCTTGCTCGGCAGGGAGCCTGCTTCTCCCTCTGCCTCTGCCTGCCACTCTGCCTGTGCTCGTTTGCTCTCTCTCCCTCTCTCTCTGGCAAATAAATAAATAAAATCTTAAAAAAAAAAAGAAATATGTACAATGAGAGAAAGAAGAAGGATAGATGGAAATAATGATGTCTCCAGAAAATGTTGTTTCTGTTGTAAGAGTTCCCAGTTCAGCTATTACAGTCAACATTCATTCACTCAAAAAATATTTATTGAGTGGATAAAGTATTACACTAGATACCATATTATACAAGGCACTATTAATTCCATTAATAGCAATAAAATGATAGCTGTGATAATTACTATAAATGAAAATAAAGGGTACTATAAGAACATACATATGAAGAATTAATCTAGGCCATGGGAGGGGTATTCTCTGAAGAAATCGCCCATTAAAATTGAGAATTGAAGGATAAGTAACTTAGCCAAGTGAACTGGTTGAGGGGAATATGAAGGAAGTGGCCTGGAGAAGAATGTACTTGAGAAGTACATTCTATGTTCTTGAAGAGCAAAGAGCATATGGAAAAGTCCTGAGATAGGAAGCTAGTTGTTATGTTAAACAGACAGAGGGCCAATAAAATTGGATTATGGTATGCAAGATGAGACTGAAGAGGTAGACATGAGTCCAGTTATGTAGGCCCTTATAGATAACATTAGGATATTTGAACTTCTTCCTATGAATAAGAAGCCATCATAGGGTTCAAACAGGACATGATTTCATCTCATTTTGAAAATATGAGTCTAGTTCTAGTGGCTATGTGAAAAGAGACAATGACGAGGATAATTTTAGAAGGCTATTGCAGTGATTCCAGAGAGTAATGATAGTAACTTGGACTAGAAAGGCAGCAGAGATAGAAATAAACAACTTCAGCATATGCTTTAGAGATTAAAAAAAAAATACCTGGATGTGGTGACTGATTAGATGGGATGGGTGAGTGGAAACATCAAATAGACAGTTGGATATAGGAATCTGGAGCTCAGAAGTTGGTCTAGGCTGGAAATAAGAAGTCAGCATAGAGATTGACTTAAATCTGTGGAAGGAGAAAATACTACCTAAAAAGAGAATATACAATGAGAAGAGGAAAGAGCCCCAGACAGAATATCAAATAACTCTTAATACTTAGAAGTTGGTTAGAGGAGACAGAACCAACAAATAAGGCAGAGAAACAGTGATGAAATAGGTAAAAGGAAAACTGGAAAAGTGTGAGCTAGAGAATAGAATGAATTTTAAGAGTGCCATTATAACGATGGACCATAAAATCCAAGCTGGATAAGAGGAGACATGGAGACAGAAGGCGATGATGAACAGAAATGGAAGGGGTCAATGAATAAGCGGTTTCGATGAGACCCAGTAATTGTTGCAATAGAATTACTTGATTAAGTGAGCATAAGAAGTTAGTTTTGGAGAGAGTGAAATTACTGGGGATGATAAAATCCTGTGTGATTAAGAGAATGAGTAGATAAAGGTGGAGATCACTAGAAATGAGGAGGATAAGGATCTGAGAAGCCTGGATGTCAGAGGGCTCACCCCTCAGGATGTTGCAGTACCTTAGGAAAGGGGTAAAGCAGTTATCAATTTCAGTGCTTCAGGCACTGCCCACCTCCTGCTTCTTCTGTATTGTCCAGGAAGCAAAAGCGCATCCCCCCAACTCTGATTTCTAGATAAGAATAGTTCTTTCAGCCTCTTTATGGCCCCAGTTTAACAGCATCATTTGGTAGACATCGGTTTGTACTTCTGGGTAGGAGGGTACTATCATTCATTCTAGAATATTTAATTAATTAACCCCACTGCCTTATTTAATATGGCATTGGTTACCACCCTCAGTACTGCAATAGGTACCTAGAGACCACTTTTGACTATTTCATTCCTGAACTATTGGACTAACTAAGAAAAACAAAATAAGTCTCCCAAAGGACTCCTACTATTTAGTATCGTTGAGTGATGATACTCAAGAGCCATTTTAATGCATCTTCCTGTTAAATGGTATTTCCCAAGTTGTATGAGTACTGGTGGTGTGGGCCCCCATCCCCAAGTGCTAGTCTCAGTAATTATCGTGGTGATGATCATGGAGGTTTCCAGGAAAACAAGCTACATCTGCAGCAACACATCTCCTTGGAGTTTCTAAAGCTACATCAGTTCCTGCACAGCAAAGAAAAGAACATTTTAAAGGAGCTCCGAGAAGAGGGGAAAGCCTTGAATGAGGAGATGGAGATGAATATGAACCAGCTTCAGGAACAGTGTCTCCTAGCCAAGGAAATGTTGGTGAGCATCCAAGCACGGATGGAACAGCAGAATCCCTTCGAGTTTCTCAAAGTGAGACTCCCTATCAACATAATTATGGGTACAATAGTTGGGGAAAGAGGGTTAGGAAGATGTAGAAGCAGCTTTTCCCCACCAGGAGGGGGTAAGAAAAACCCATTGTAGTCCTCTTAAGATCCTCAGGGAGAAAAGCAGAAAGGCTACTTTTGCCTTACACTCAATAAGAAGCTTTACTTTCACCCTCCTAAAAAAGATAATAAATGCCATTAATAATGGTATCTATATTTTAATATTTCTTCATAAAGAACTTGGAAGGTCTTTTCTCAAAAATAAGAATATTGCAACCTGAGTTGTATCTTAGACTGGCTTTCAATTGACCTGTTTGAAAGATGTTTGCCAGTCTTTCCTACCTGAAGCTTGACCTTTAAAGTGTCATTATCATCTCAGCCCTCAGAAGTTTACTTAGCCAGAGTGAGAAAGATATCTTTGGGACTGGAAGACCTACAGTGTTTTTCAACTGAAACCAGTTGAAGTAGAAATAGCCTATTAATTTCTCTTTCTCTTTTTTAAAAAGATTTTATGTATTTATTTGAGAGAGAAAGAGAGAGAGAGAGAACATAGAGGGAGAGGGAGAAGCAGACTCCACACAGATCAGAGAGCCTGATGTGGGGCTTGATCCCAAGACCCTAAGATCATGACCTGAGCCAAAAGCAGCCACTTAACCAACTGAGTCACCCAGGCACCCCAATTTCTCTTGTTCCATGTAAAAGGAAAGTCTAGAAAATCAGAATAAGATAAAACCAGTTTGTCATGGGTTAGATGGAGGATACCTGATCAGAAAAGGCATGCGGAGGATGGGAGGAGTTGGTGCTGATAGAATGAGGACATCTGCACAGGATTCCAGTATTGGTGGTAAAATTCTGGTGGTAGCCAGTATCACTAAAGAAATTTCTTGTGTTGATAAGCAGGCATCTAACTTCTTTATTTCTCCTTTCCTCTTCTAGGATATCTCATCTCTCTTGGATAGGTAAGTGTTTCTGTATGATATTAACATCTTTCCTTCAGTCCCTGGAGGATGTCTAAGAATAAACTATTTATGTCCCCTGCAGCTTGGAACAAGGAACAAACGTGTTGGTGCCCAGAGAGCTTATCTCTAGAAAGCTGAACCCAGGCGTGTACAAAGGTCCCATCCAATATATGATGTGGAGGGAAATGCAGTTTTCTCTCTCTCCAGGTATCAGTGGGTAGTAGTTATTGATTTCTGGGTCTCCCAGGAATCTATGTTCCTTCTGTGGGACCTCGTCTGCGGCCCTAATTAGTACTATAGAGTTTGGGATGGGGGAAGGGTAGAGTTTAGCCAAAAGAAGACTATGGTATGACTTCAGTCAGTATGACTGAATTTCTTCTTGTACCATGACCAAGAATTTATGACTTTTCATTGGGAAAGAGAGTCTGATGTGAGAATTACTTCTCAGCCTATGATTTTGTTTCACTGGTCTATCAAATGTGACAACCAGTTATTTTATCCTGTTTTTCTAAATCAGTTCCATAAATCCCTGGGCTTCTCTGCTCTGAACGAGGAGGTTACTGTATATACTTTTTTTTTTTTTAAGATTTATTTATTTATTTGTCAGAGAGAGAGAGAGAGAAAGAGAGCACACACAAGCAGGCAGAATGGCAGGCAGAGGCAGGGAGAGAAGCAGGCTCCCCACCAAGCAAGGAGCCCAATGCAGGACGTGATCCCAGAACCCTGGGATCACGACCTGAGCCGAAGGCATTGGCTTAACCAACTGAGCCACCCAGGCATCCCTGTACATACTTTTTTATGCAAATAGAGTCTTTATAGATCCTCTTGTGTTTGACATTGTGTATCTTGTGTATAACATTTTAGGAGACTGTTTAGAGATCTTCAGTGCTTCAAAAGAAAATCAATAATTTCAACAGATGTGCTGAATAAGGACACATGTTTTTGTTTATCCCGCAGATACCAAGGGACTGAGCAGAAAAAAAGAACTCAAATGGCAATTCAAGAACATAAAGTTCTAAGTAATATTTATAAAATAAAATTCTAAATATTTTTAATTCACATACATTCATTATTATTGTTTGTAGTTACTGATTTAATGAAAATCACAAATTTAGTCCCGTTAACAAATTTTCCAAGTAACTGACAATGAAAACACAGATTTGCTGAGGTTTAATACAGAATAAAATTTACCAATTTTCAGTGTGCAATTTGATGAGTTTTGACAAATATATAAACTTCTGCAAACATCTCTAAAAGTTTCAATCACCCCCAAAACTCCATATTCCTTTGTAGTCAGTTCCTTCATTCTCTTCCTAGCCCCTAACACTCACAGATCTGCTTTATTTCACTTTAGTTGTACCTTTTCTAAACTCTCAAATAAATGGAATCATACATCATGTAATATTTTCTATCTGGCCTTTTTCACTTAGCATAATGCTTTCTGAGATTTACTTATGTTATTGCATATATTGATAGTCTTGTTTTATGGATACATCACTGCACAGTGATGTATCTTTTTCCATCATCTTATTTTTAACTTATTAGGGTTTTTATATTTCAGGTACATTTTATGTAGCTAGCATGTAAAGCCTTGTGGGTTTTTAATCTGTTCTGATAATCTTTTAATTGAGGCATTTTAACCCTTGACATTTAATGTTATTATCAATATGACTGGGCTTAAATCTAGCATCTTGGTATTTGTTTTTACTTATACTATCTGTGCTAGCTAAGGCAGTATTTGTCAGGTTTCTCACTATAAAGTTACTCCCTAACCCCTTTACACTATGGAAGGAAGTCACTATGCACAGCCCACACTTAAGGAGTGTAGATTATCTACATAAATTATTTGGAATTCTTCTACATGGGAGGTTTGTTTCTGCCAGCTGGTCATTTTTTATTGAATGTCAAACGTGATCAATTTTACATTGCTGTTCACTGGATCTTGTTGTAATCCTTTAAATTCTATTAGATTTAACTTTGGCATGTAGTTAAATAACCTTTTTCCTTTTGATGCTTTCATTAAGCTTTGCTGAGGTGTTTAAGCTTTGCTAGAGTGATTCAAGAGCAGTCTTTAATGTAGGGCTAACTCAGCCCATTTCCTAATATAATATCCTTCTGACTACTCTGCCTGATGTTCCATATATTACAACATTTTCCCATTATGGCTTGCAGGATTGAAAACAATTGCCAGACTTGTGTGAGCTCTAGTAAATTGTCTAGCCTCCTGTTTTCTAGAGATTCTTTCACTGACCCTAATCAGCTTCACTGCACATCAATACAGCCTTAAGGGAATCCCTTCGTAGATATTTGAAAGTCTCTATATAGCTCCCTCTTCGGTGTTACTCTACTCTGCAAATTCTAGCAGTGTTCAGATCACATGTTCTTCTTCTTATACTTGCCCTGTAAAATCAAAATTCACTTCTAGCAATCATTTAAAGCACAAACTTGTCTTTTCTTTATTTTTGGTATAAGTTGACATCTAAGAAAATCAAATAAGATCATTTAATCATTTAATCTACCGTTATTTTACTAAAAACGTAACTGTGGTCGAACCTTGGTAAAATAAACTTCTTAACTTTTTATTTCTAGACCTTTGCTTATTCTTTAGGCTCAATTTTCTCTATTTCTGACTTATATTAGAAGCTATTGTTTTAGGGCAGAGGCTGGATCTTTTTTTTTTTTCTTATAAATGGTCAGATAGTAAATATTTTAGGTTTTGTGGATTGCATGTTTCCACAAAATTTAACTACTTAACTGTCATTGCAGTGAAATGGCAATCATAGGGGTGCCTGGGTGGCTCATTATTAAGCGTCTGTCTTTGGCTCAGGTCATGATCCCAGGATCCTGGGATTGAATTGAACCCCACATCAGGCTCCCTGCTCAGTGGGAAGCCTGCTTTTCCCTCTCCCACTGTCCCTGCTTGTGTTCTCTCTCTCTCTTGCTGTGTCTCTCTCAGTCGAATAAACAAATTAAACCTTAAAAAAAAAAAAAGAAATGGCAATCATTTACAATGTGTAAATGAATGGCTGTTAATGTGTTCAATTTTCAGTTAATGTTTTCAATACAAATTTATTTACAAAACAGGTAGCAGGCCACATTTGGTCTGCTGGTGGTAGTTTTATCAATTCCAGTGTAGGGAATAATTCCATTTAAAACACTTTAATATAGGGTGCCTGCGTGTCTCAGTTGGTTGAGCGACTGTCTTCAGCTCAGGTCATGATCCTGGGCTTCCAGGATCAAGTCCCACATTGGGCTCCCTGCTTGGCAGGCAGTCGGCTTCTCCAGCTGACCTCTCTCCTCTCATGCTCTCTCTCTCTCTAATTCTCTCTCTCAAATAAATAAATAAAATCTTTTTAAAAAAACTTTATTTCTTTTAGTTATGTATCAGTAAAACATTACCAAAGCTTATTCATTTATCCAACACTCTTTTGGAAAGCCTAGTTTGTGCTAAGCACTAAGTTGAACTCAACTGATACAGAAATAGAAGACATAATTTCTGTCCCAGGAAGGAGACGCTAAAAGACCAAAGTAGAGTCTATGACTAGCTACCTAGTTGAAAAGTTAAGAGCTAAGCCAAAGGCATGGGAATGGGAATGGAAAATAAAGGAGAGATTCTGGAGACAGAATTCCAGAAGCTGAAATATACTGGACAGGATTTGGTAGTAGGGGATAGGGAAAGGTAATGTCAAGGATAAAACTATAGGAGATCCAGATTTTGGAGGGGGTTGAGGAGTTCATTTTGGCCATGTTGTGTTGAAGGATCTATAGGAAAACTAATGAATATATTCAAATGGGTAACTATTCTAACTGGAGCTTAGAAGAGAGGCCAGGGCTAAAATAAGCAGAATTGAGTGGGGTGGCTGAAGCTATTGATATAAATAAGATTTCCCAAGAAAAGTGAGAACATACAGTTAAGGAGGGAGCATCTTATATAGAAATAAATAAAGGGCAATGACGCCTCCCAAAAAGATTGAGGAATTTTGGCAAAAGAGGTTAAGAAGAAAACCAGGAAATGCAGTTGATACAGAATCTAAGGAAAAAGAGTGTCAAGAAGAAGGGAGCAGTCACTCATGCCAAATGTGAAGACCAATTTAGAAAATGATTGGAGGGGTACCTGGGTAGCTCAGTCAGTTAAGCATCCAACTCTTGATTTTGACTCAGGTAATGATTTCAGGGTTGTGAGACTAAGCTCTACATTTGGGTTCCACACTGAGCCTAAGATTCTCTTTTCTCTTTCTCCCTCTCCCCTTTCATCCCCTATCCCCATCTCTGTCCCTCTCAAAAAAAAAAAAAGAAAAAGAAAAAAGAAGAAAAATGATTGGAAAGAGATATTTTTAACAGGGATGGGGACTTTGGTAAGGGCAATTTTATTTTTTTTTTTTTACTCAAGATAATTAACATGTCATGTGTTGTATTAGTTTCAGGTATACAAAAAAATGATTCAAGGATTTATATATTTCTCAGTGCTAATTAAAATAAGCATACTCTTAATCCCCTCTATTTCACTCATTCTCCCACTCACCTCCTCTCTGGCAACCACAAGTTTGCTCTCTGTATTTAAGAGTCTGTTTTCTTGGGACAACACCTGTTTGGCTCAGTCAGTGGAGCATGCAACTTTTGATCTCAGAGTCGGGAATTCAAGCTCCCACCCCCCATGATGGGTGTAGAGATTACTTAAAAATAAAATCTTTTTAGGAGACTTATCCACAGAGACCTGGCAGGCCAGAAAGAACTGGCATGATATATTCAGAGCACTAAACGAGAAAAACATGCAGCCAAGAATACTTTATCCAGCTAGGTTATCATTGAAAATAGAAGGAGAGATTAAAAGCTTCCAGGACAAACAAAAACTGAAAGAGTTTGTAAACACCAAACCAGCTCTACAGGAAATATTGAAAGGGGTCCTCTAAGCAAAGAGAGACCCTAAAAGTATTCCCAGAAAGGAACAGAGACATTATACAGTAACAATCACCATACAGGCAATACAATGGCACTAAACTCATATCTCTCAATAGTTACCCTGAATGTAAATGGGCTAAATGCCCCAATCAAAAGACACAGGGTTTCAGAATGGATAAAAAAACAAAACCCATCCATATGCTGCCTACAAGAAACTCATCTTAGACCTGAAGACACCTCCAGATTGAAAGTGAGGGGGTGGAAAACAATTTACCATGCTAATGGACA